>PVLC010006019.1:0-72125 GCA_004027655.1 Graphiurus murinus
AAAAAAAAAAAAAAAAAAAAAAAAAAAAAAAAAAAAATATATATATATATATATATATATATATATATATATATATCGGCCTTCAGCTTGCAAAATAATCTTTTTATAATTATGCCAACTGTAGCAGAAGACCCATGTGAGCTGCTTTTTTCTCCTTGGAGTTGTCAGCATCCTAAGGGCTTCTCTGTGTTGAATCTGAGAGGTGGAAAAAAAGAAAAGCAGTCTTTTCCAAACCATAGAGGTAATGTGTAGAAAGATATCCACATTTTGCCGTGCGTGGTGGCACACGCTTGTCATCCCAGTACTTGGGAGGCTGCGACAGGAGGACACAAGTTCGAGTCAGCCTCAGCTACTTAGTGAGGCCTTCTGCAACTTAGTGAGACCCTGTTTCCAAATAAAATATAAAATAGGGCTGGGGGTATAACCTGGAGGTAGAAAGCCCCTGGGTTTCATCCCTAGTACCACACAAAATAAAGAAAGAAAAATATCCATGTTTCAACAGGGAGAGGGACTAGATAAAAGAAGCATATCTAGCCAGGTGTGGTGGTGCACACTTGTAATCCCAGCATTTGGGAGGCTGAGACCGGAGGATCCGGGTTCTCGGCCAGCCTCAGCTGCTTAGTGAGGCTCTCCACAACTTAGTGAGACCCTGTTTCAAAATAAAGAATAAAAAATAGGGCTGGGGCTGTAGCTTGGAGGTAGAATGTCCCTGGGTTCCATCCCCAGTACCGAAAAAAAAAAAAAAAAGCATATCTATCCACCCTAGAAGACAACAGAGAAATATCTATCATGTCCTGGTTTCAGGTTTTGTTTTGAGATGAATATAAAAGCACCTAAAGGTGAAGAAAATGTTCTTCCTGTATGTTAAGGGTCCTCATAGGTTCTAGCAGATGAACTTGGCCGGGTGGAGAGGCCAGATGCCCAGAAGCAACTCTCCGCCATCTTTGCTCCCTTTCCCATCCACCAAGCTCCGAGATGCACCCTCAGCCCTATTTCCCCATTTTAATTTTGATTTGGAAACAGGGTCTCACTATGTTGTTGAAAGCCTCACTAAATTGCTGAGGCTGGCTTCGAACCTATGATCCTCCTGTCTCAGCCTCCAAGTACTAGGATTAAAGGTGAGCACCACCTTGCCTGGCAGAATTTACTTTTTTACATGGTATAAATTAGGGATCCGATTCAGTGTTTCCCCCCAGAGGGAGAGTCAAACTCTTGACAGGGTTTTATTTATTATTTATTTATTTATTTATCTATTTGTGTGTGTGTGTGGCACTGGGGGTTGAACCCAGAGGCATTCTACCTCCAAGCTACACCTCCATCCCTATTTTATTTTTATTTTGAAACAGGGTCTTGCTAGGTTAATAAGAGTCTCACTTAGCTGGGTGTGGTGGCGCACACTTGTAATCCCAGTACTTGGGAAGCTGTGACAGGAGGATCCAGGTTTGCGGCCAGCCTCATCTTAGTGAGGCCCTCTGCAACTTAGTGAGACCCTGTTTCAAAATAAAGAATAAAAGATAGGACTGGGAGTATAGCTGAGAGGTAGAATGCCCCTGGGTTCAATCCCCAGTACAGAAAAAAAAAAAAGAAGTCTCACTATTTGCTGAGGCTGTCCTCAAACTGAACCTGCAGTCCTCCTGTCTCAGCCTCCAAAGTACTGGGATTGCAGGCGTGTGCCACCACGGCCAGCTCCCACAAAAATATGAAGAAGGAGAAGAAGGATTAGGAAGATGAGGATGAGGACAAGGAGGAGGAGAAATCCTCTTCCCACTGGGAGCCTAAATGTCTGTGTACTAAAGCTGTCGGCTTTAAGGTAAACCATCCTGGAACAGCAAGCTTTTTTCCCAATCATCCAGTCCCTGTTCCCGCTGCCTGCTGAGGTCAAAGCTGTACTGACACGGCTTAGGTCAAGGCCAGCCCCCGAGGCCTTTGTACCCAGGCCTGTGCCAGTTAAAATCCTGCTCAGCAACTCCAGCTCTCTCAAACTGCCCAGGTCAAGAATCCACTTGACCACAATTACCTAATTATCTTTAAGCCCAGAGCTGGACTGCACCAGCAATTTTTGGGGGGTACCAAGAATTGAACCCAGGGGCATTCTACCTCTGAGCTACATCCCCAGTCCTATTTTTCATTCTTTATTTTGTTGTTCTTGTTTTGTTTTGCTTTGCTTTGCTTTGTGGCACTGGGGATTGAACTCAGGGGCATTCTGCCTCTGAGTTACATCCCCAGCCCTATTTTTTATTCTTTATTTGGAAACACGGTCTCACCAAGTAGCTGAGGCTGACTGTGAACCTGAAATCCTCCTTTCTCAGCCTCCCAAGTACTGGTATTCCAAGCGTGTGCCACCACACTCGGCTTGCACCAGCAATTTGAATTTCTACATGTTATTTTAGTCCCCAAAGGTCAGGCCTTGTGTCTACCTCTCAAAATTTTCTGCAGAGAAAAAAGTTACTATTATTATTATTTGGTACTGGGGATTGAATCCAAGGGCATTCTGCCACCAAACATACCTCCAGCCTTTTTTACTTTTATTTTAAAACAGGGTGCCCTTAGGTTGCTCCAGGTCTCTCTAAATTGTGGAGGCTGACCTCGAACCTGAAATCCTCCTGTCTCAGCCTCCTAAATACTGGGATTACAGGTGTGCAGCACCATGCCCAGCTCAGAGAAAATTATGAAATGTTGGAGCTGTATGGGATGATCCTTAGGTATACTTGCCCCTTCAGAAGTAAGACAGATAGAGCCGGGTGTGGTGGCACATGTTTGTAATCCCAGCATTTGGGAGGCTGAGTCTGGAGGATCCGGGTTCGCGGCCAGCCTCAGCTACCTAGTGAGGCACTCCGCAACTTAGTGAGACTCGGTTTCAAAATAAAGAATAAAAAATAGGGCTGGGGGTATAGCTCAGAGGTAGAATGTTCCTGAGTTCAATCCCCAGTACCAAATAAAAAAAAAGAAGTAAAATAGCTGCTTTATTTTGTAAGGCTGATTGGAAACCATGGCTTAGCTGTGCCCACAGTCTCCCTCAGAACCAAACTGATGTAGCCAGTTGAGGGCTGGGTTCCTGCCAGCCTTCCCCAGGAGGACAGGCTCCCACGGTGGAGGAGCCTGGGAACAAAGGTCAGGCGACAGCAGAAAAGAAAAAGTACAGAAGCAACACACTCGGCATCTTCTCCCAAACCCAGCAGACAAATCACTCCTCGTCTTATTATGAGAACATAATTGTATTTTTCTTTTCCTTTTTTTTTTTTATGTGTGTGTGTGTGTATGTGTAGTACTGGGGATTGAATCCAGAGGCATTCTACCTTTGCGCTACACTCCCAGCCCGATTTTATTTCTTATTTGGAAACAAGTCTCACTAGGTTGATGGGAGTCTCACTACTTGCTGAGACTGTCATCAGACCTGTGACCTCTCCGATCTCAGCCTCCCAAGTACTGGGATTACAAGTGTGTGCCACCACACCGGCATAATTAGATATTTCTATCAAAGGAATAGCTTCTCTGAAGCTTTATTTTGTAAAACACCCCATTTTCTTTCCAATACTGGGTACTGAATCCAGGGGCATTCTACCTCTGACCTACATCCCCAGTCCTATTTTTTATTCTTTATTTTGAAACACTAAGTTGCAAAGGGTCTCACTATTAAATAGCTGAGGCTGGCCACGAACCTGGATCCTCCTTTCTCGGCTTCCCAAGTACTGGGATTACAAGTGTGTGCCACCACGCCCGGCTAAAATGTGCCATTTTGTAACCTTGTAAGGGCTCATGTTCTTTTGTTAATTATTGTGTGTGTGTTGGGTGGGGATGTACTGGAGATTGAACCTGGGGCATTCTACCTCCAAGCTCCACCCCCAGTCCTATTTTTTTTTTTTTTTTAATTCTTTATTTGGAAACAGGATCTCACTAAGTTGCGGAGGGCCTCACAAGTAGCTGAGGCTGGCTGCAAACTTGCAATCCTCCTGTCTCAGCCTCCTAAGTACTGGGATTACAAGCGTGCACTACCACTACTCCCGGCTATTTACTTAATTTTAACCCTCCTACTATACTGTGCCTGCCAGGGCGTCACTAACTGCGTCGTTGTCTTCGTCGTAGTTGTCATCGTAGTTGTCTTTGTCCTCCTCCCTCTCTTATTCCTCCTCCTCCTCCTCCTCCTCCTCCTCCTCCTCCTCCTCCTCCTTCTTCTTCTTCTTCTTCTTCTTCTATTTATCCTTAGCCTAGTGCTGCAAACATAAGAGCTTGATAAATACTTGCTCACTTGATTGGCATCGTCCTAACCCAGTGGTTCTAAGCCAGGGGCATTTTGCCCCCTTCCCTAGGGGCTATTTGGCAAAGCTTGAAGACTTGTCTGGTTGTCCCAACTTCAGGAGAGGAGGGGGCTCCTGGCAACTTGTGGGTGGAGGACTAGGGTGCTGCTAAGCCCCCTACAGGACATGGGACAGTACCCTCCCCCAATCATGTCCAGGTGGAGAAACTTTACTATAAAGTAAGGAGCATTCCTTTTGTTTGTTTTATGGTGCTGGGGATGGAACTCAGAGGCATTCTATCTCTGAGCTACACCCTCAGTCCTGTTTTATGTTGAAACACAGTCTCACTAAGTTGCTGAGGTCTTCACTAACTTGCTGAGGCTGGCCTCGAACTTGCAATCCTCCTGGCTCAGCCTCCCAAGTACTGGGATTACAGGTGTGTGCCATCAAGCCTGGTTCGTGAACGCTCCTTTTAATTACGTTAGTAAAAAAGAAATCAGAAGCGATCCATGTACTAAGTTGGCACAAAATTCTCACTAGGAAATTATTATTATTTTTTTTCCTTTTTTCTTTTTTCAGGAGCTGAGGCTGCAGTGCAAAGCTCTTTCCTAATGTCACAAAGGTGCTCCGGGAGCACAAATGTCATATCTACCACTCACTGGACTCTGAGAGTGGCAAGTGACCTCCCAGGAATCCTTGAAGTGCTAGGAATGCAACTCCGTTAAGGAAGAAAACGCAGGGCTTCTGAAGTCCAGCAAAATGTCAAACATGAATCGAGCTCCCGGGGGAGGGCTGGGGAGGTGTTTTTCAAAGTCCCCCGTCCTGGCTGCTCCTCCCCGGTGAAACTTCAGAACCGGCTGGCTCTAGAATCAATGATTCAAGGGAACCCGAAGCCCCGTCTCCTCGAGTTCCAAAAAAAACCACCAAAGTGCACAGGACGTCTGAGAAAGGATTCTGTTCCCCACGTGCCGCGGTGACCCTCGCATCCGTGCGATTCTCTTTTGCTGGAAACTTGAGGCACGAGGGGGAATCACATGACTGAAAGCAGCCACCCCGTGCGAGCAGAGGTTATGGCTTCTGCTGGCGACTTAAGTTCCTACACATCCAATCCAACCGGTTCTGGTGACTGACATGGAAAGCCAGTAATGTATGCCGTGCTAATGAAAGCTAGGCTTGGTCTGAAGGAGCTTGAGAAGGCAAGGAATAGGGGTTGCCATACTATTTTAGAAATGCTTGTCCTTGGGGTAGAGTTACATGACCTGCTGGCTGGAACTTGGTAGTGATGTTCAGGCTTCCAAAAGCAACCTTTAGCATAGCTGGCAGACACAGAAATGTCAGGCAGAGGATTACAGGAGGTAACACTTCCATCTCCTTTTCTGGTCGCTCTCCAGCTTTGGTGCCATAAAAAATAATAATAATAAAATAAAATTTTAAAAAATAGCAAGGTGTGATTGCATTATTGGAATTGCTATGCCTTTTACCCAGTAAGTGAACTTTTTTTCCTTGTCTAAATATTTGACAAAATGCCACTCCTTATGTCAACTTAGTTCCATTTTTATGAAAATTTGTGAGGACAGAAACCTTTAGAGTGCTTGGCCCAAGGAACCGTGAAAGTATTTAATGACGATGGTGATTAGGGTAATGAAGTAATGTGTGTTGAGTGGATGGCTGGCAGGGCTTTAGGTATATTAAGAAAGTATAAAAATGAATCCTTTAAAGAACCAGATGGGAATTCCCCGAAGTAACTGTGATCCTGTCAGAAGTGAGCTGGAAAAGGACCAAGGTTTCACGGTGATATATATTTGTTTGAATTAAACTAAAAATTATTCCAAATTGAATGACTTGCCCCTAAGCTCAATTTTCTTTTATTGTTTGTAAACTCCATTCATTTAATCAGCCCACTATTCAGCAAATGCTACTTTATTTTTATTTTTATTTTATTTTTTGTGGTACTGGGGAATGAACCCAAGGGCATTCTACCTCTGAGCTCCACCCCCAACCCAATTTTTTATTCTTTATTTTGAAACAGGGTCTCACTAAGTTGCAGAGGGCCTCACAAGTTGCTGAGGCTGGCTGCAAACCTGCGATCCTCCTGTCTCAGCCTCCTAAGTACTGGGATTACAAACAAGCGTCACCACACCCGGTGCTGTGTTTATTTATTTATTTATTTTTTTTGGCAGTACTGAAGATTGAATTCAGGAGCAATCTCCTCTGAGCTACACCCCCAGTCCTATTTTTATTCTTTATTTTGAAACAAGGTCTCACTAAGTTGCAAAGGGCCTAAGTAGCTGAGGCTGGCTGCAAACCCGGGTCCTCTGGTTTCAGCCTCCCAGGTACTGGGATTACAAGTGTGAGCCACCACGCCTGGCTTTCCTTATGATTCCTATTCCATTGTTTCTCCTTTTATCCAACAAACATTTACAAACCCCCCTACTGTGTGCTAGGCATTGCGTGAGACTCTAATGATACAATGGTGAGGGATCCTCACCCTTGGGGAACTTAGGAGTGAAATACTCATTCATTCTTTCATTCATTGGAGGACACATTTATCATGTGCCCAGGTGTTCTGAGAATACAGCAACAAAGAACACAGGACCCTCAGCTAATGGAATTGCATCCTGATAGTCAAAAGGAAGAGCAAGGGCAAAGGTCTTGAGGCAGCTGTGAGCATGGCTGGAAGCCATTTAGCAAAGAGCACAGGTGGTACCAAATGTGGTGGAAAGGGTATGCAGGAGCCGGATCATGGACCACCTCGACAGGGCACCATAGTAACCCCAATTTTTATACACTCATGCACACATATAAAAATATCTTCTCATTGGATGACAAGCATTCTGTTAGAGTCAGCTGTTATTCGACCTAAATAATTTCAGAAGAAAGTTCCTTATAATAGTCAATATCTAGGTGCCGCACCCCTGGAATCCCAGTACTTGGGAGGCCGAGATAGGAAGACCTCAAGTTTGAGACCAGCCTCAGTTACTTAGTGAGGGATGTAGCTCGGAGGTAGAATGCCACTGGGCTCAATCCCAAGCACCATCGCCCCAACACAAATAAATAAATAAATAAATACATACATACATACATACATACATACATAAATAAATAAACAAACAAATAAAAGTAGCCCTTAAAAATATAATTATAGCGAGCCAGGCGTGGTGGCGCATGCTTGTAATCCCAGTACTTGGGAGGCTGAGACCGCGGCCAGCCTCAGTTACTTAGTGAGGTCCTCTGCAACTTAGTGAGACCCTGTTTCAAAATAAAGAATAAAAAATAGGGCTGGGGGTGTAGCTCGGCAAACCCCAGTACCGCCAAAACAAACAAACAGTTAAAGCGGGAGAAAACGCCAAAGCAGCCCACCTGTAGTTCTCAACAACTTAACCCAGATCCCACTTCTGGGAAATGGTACTAGGTACCGGGATCTTAGGCAGCCAAGTTCAAGGCGACTACAACTCCCAGGAGACACTGCGCCCACATCTTCTGCGCACGCTCAGCCTCGGTGACTGCATAGGGCAGCGAGCCCGAGGGGGCGGGGCTGGGGCCTGGGCCGCGAATCGGGGGCGGGGTCAGAGGCGGGGCCCGAAGGGGGCGGAGCTGCCGGCGCGGCCCGGAACACGCTAGTGGAGCGGAAGATGGCGGCGGCGGCGGCGGCTGCAGTCGGGACCCGACTCGGGCTGCGGCGGAGGAGCTGCGGGCTCTGACCTCGCTCTGGCTCCGGTGCGCGCGGCGGAGCGCGTGCGAGGCCCCGCGCGGCGGGCAGGGGCGGCGGCGGCCAGTGCGCGCCGCTCTGAGGAGCGCTCGGGCGGCGGCGGCGCGGCTGCGGCGGAGGAGAGAGCCGGCTCCGGGCCTCCGCGTCCTCCTGCTCCCGGGACCCCCCGCCTCCTCGGGGGGGCGGCGGCGGCGATGTTCTCGGTCCTCTCGTACGGGCGGCTGGTGGCCCGCGCCGTGCTCGGCGGCCTCTCGCAGACCGACCCCAGGGCCGGTGGCGGCGGTGGCGGCGGCGGCGACTACGGGCTGGTGACGGCGGGCTGCGGCTTCGGCAAGGACTTCCGTAAGGGCCTCCTGAAGAAAGGCGCGTGCTACGGGGACGACGCGTGCTTCGTGGCCCGGCACCGCTCCGCCGATGTGCTGGGTGAGTCCCAGGCCCGGGTCCCCCTGCCCCGGTCCAGGATCCGCCTCCTGGGGATCCCCTGCGTGCGCGCGGGGCTTCCCCGGTTCCTCCGGGCGGGCGGCGCGGGGAGCCTGGGAGCTCACTTGCAGGGAGCGCTTACTAGCAGGCCGGCGCCGTGCCAAGCGCTCCGAGGCGCGTTTTCCTTTCGAACCACCCCTTGCGTGTTAGAGACAAGGAAACTGAGGCATCGAGCGGTCGGGCCACGTGCTCAAGGTCACCGCGGGATGGGGACCAGTCTCTTCCAGTCCAGAGCCGCACTCTTAGTCACTTGGCTGTGTCCGCCCCGGGCGACCTCGTCCTCTCCCGGAGCGACACCTGCAGGCTCCTGACCTGGCTCGGGTTCCCTCCCTCCTCCCTCTGCGTGCCCTGGGGATCCCTGCTTCTTCGCGTGCTCCTGACGCCACGGCCTGGCCACCAGCTGCGGGATCCCGAGCAGACAGACCGTCGTGAGCTCCCCGCACCCCGCACACACACACACACTCTCTCACCGCCTCAGTGGTGACCAGATCTCCATCCTTTTTGGAATCTCGCGGTGGGGGCTGCTGGCCTGGTGAAAAAAATTCTCCCAGTGCATTCTGCCAAACTGATCTTACCCACTTGGGGTAGCAGATGAGTCTCCTTGACCCAAAATAGAATGGTGGAACTGTCACAGCCGTTTCAGGCCACAAGTGCTTCCTAAGGCCTTTTCCAGTTACACCTTTGGGAAGTGGGAGACTAGGGAGAGAGCGTCCAGAAAGGGCCAGGTAGATTCGTAAGCAATGAAAACACCCTGATGTAAGTCTTGGAGCGTTTGTGGGTGCCATAGACTTGTATGCCATTAAAGCTCTTTCAGTAAATAAAGCACTTCCTTTGAAATCGAAGGACATGCTGTCATTGAATTTGGGTTCAAATGTCACTTTCCTGTCACGGCTCAGGTGAGATGGATGGTTTTTGTTACTGTTTTTTTTTGTGTGTGTGGTACTGGGGATTGAACCCAGGGGCATTCTACCTCTGAGCTTACACCCTCAGCCCTGTTTTATTAATTTTTTATTTTGAAACAGAGTCTCACTAACTTGCTAAGGGCCTCATCAGGTTATTGAAGCTGTCCTCAAACCTGCAATCCTGTCTCAGCCTCCCAAGTGCTGGGATTACATGCGTGCACCACCATGCCTGGCTGAGGTTGAGTTTTAGTTACTTTGGCTTTCATATGTTAAGACAAAGGTTGGCATTGGGACAAGTGGTTCTGTGATTTTTATGTGTGTGTGACAGTATTTTAGTCCCATCTCAAAATAACTGATAGCTTTGGTTCTACCACATGTAGTATATGAGAACAGGAGACTGCCGTGGTTCTCAACTTATGAATGACCCCCATTACCTGGGTTGAAAGAATTCATTGGTATTTGGGCAGCACTTTTGATGTTAACCCTAGAAAGAGAGAGAGACTCCTTAGAAGGTCAGGAAGCTTACTGACTGAAATGGTACACATCCACTCTGAAGTCAGCTTGAGGGATTCAGGATCTTTATTAGAAGCCTGTCACAGCCGTATTTTCCCATTACCTGTAGAAGTGCTTCGTGCAATGAGCTGGTGCAGTTGGGCTGGGGATTCGCCCTAGTTTGCTTGGAGCCCTCACTTGGTTCCCCAGCACTGAGAGAAAGAGAGAGAAAGTGAGCTGGGCTTATTGATGCACACCTGTAGTCTCTACTTGAGAGGCTGAGTCAGGGGGATTGTAGGTTCTAGACCAGCCCCAGCGACTTAGCTAGACCCTGCCTCAAACCATAAAAAAGGGCTGGGGGTGTAGTCTGGGGGTTGAATGCCTGTGAATTCAATCCCAAGTACCATCACCCAAAAAAAAAAAAATCTACCTATAATATGGGCTTTTGTGAAAGATGTGTGGTTTCATGAATGGTTTTGAGGTGCAGTAGTATCCCCTTATCCACAGTTTGGGTTACCTGATGTCCAAAAATATTATAAGGGAAATTCCAGAAATAAACAATGCATATGTTTTAAATCACATGCCATTCTGAGTAGCAGGATGAAACCTTGTGCTTTTGGCTCAGGGATGTCTTCATTAATTGTACCACACTGTATAACCTACCCACCCATCCCACCCACTTTTTTTGTGGTACTGGGCAATCCTATCTGAGCTATACCCCCAGCCCTATTTTATTTTTTTGTTTTGAAACAGGGCCTCCCTAGGTTGCTGAGAGTCTTACTACTTGCTGAGGCTGTCCTCGAACCTTCCATCCTCTCTTCTCAGCCTTCCAAGTACTGGGATTACAGGTGTGCCCCACCATATCCGGCCTACCCACCCTTTAATCATTTGATAGCCATCTTGATTGTCAGATGACAGAGGAAGGTCACATAAGTTATATGACTAGTCACATAACTTTTATTATACTATATTTTAATTATTCTATTTTATTACTAGATATTACTGATCTTTTACTGTACCTGATTTGTGTGTGTGGGGGGGTACACTGGGATTGAACCCAGGGGCAATCTACCTCCAAGCTACACCTCCAGCTCTCTTTAATTTTTATTTGGAAACAGGGTCTTGCTAGGTTGATAAGAATCTCACTACTTGCTTAGACTGTCCTTGAACCTGTGATCTTCTTGACTCAGCCTCCCAAGTACTGGGATTATAGACATGTGCCACCACACCTGGCTTGTACCTAATTTAGAAATTAAGCTTTATCATAGATATGTATGTATAAGAAAAAAAGCATGGTTTATGTACTTTGGTATGGTCTGCAGTTTTATGCATCAAGACTGGGGGTCAGCCAGGCGTGGTGGTGCATGCTTGTAATCCCAGTACTTGGGACACTGAGACAGGAGGATTGCAGGTCCGAGGGCAGCCTCAGCAATTTAGTGAGGCCCTCTGCAACTTAGTGAGACCCTGAGGGTGTAGCTCAGTGGTAGAATGGCCCTGGGTTCAATTCCTAGTACTATACACACACACACACAAATACCTATGCAGACGCTTTACTACTACTACTACTAGTAGTAGTAGTAGTAGTAGGAATAGAAGTACTGGGGATTGAATCCGGGAACATTCTATTTCCAAACTGTACCCTCAGCCCTTTTTTTAAATTTAATTTTATTTTAAACCAGGGTCTAAGTTCCTGAGGCTCTCCTTGAACCTGCCATGCTCCTGTCTCAGCCTCCCAAGTAGGAGGATTATAGGCATGTCCCACCACGTCCAGCTAGAGGCTGGATTTTAAAATTTCACTGCTACCTTAGTGCAGTGTCATATTTCCAGGGGTAGGGGAAATTTTGGCCAAGCCCATTCTAAAAAAGTCTTAAACATAATTTCATGCTCTGGCATCCTGGCAGCCCTAGTTTGGGGTTCAGCTTTGCCGCACGGCTCTGTGCCTTGTGGTCTTGGGTGAAGTCTCCTTTTGCTTACCTAGACTAGAGGTCGAAGGGAGGGACTGCCCGACACTGGGCCTACAGCTGCTCCATCAGATCACATGCTCCTTTTGTTTTGAAAAGATGGCACCCTCTCATAACTTGCAACTCTAATAACATGTGTCGCTTCCTGTCTTATTCCCAGGTTCACCTTCAGTCGGTTTATACTGGTTTGTATCTAGCACCAAACCAGTACTTAATTTCCTTGGTGTACAGCCCCTGAGGATCTTTGCCTGTCCGAGGGGCTCTCTCCCTCATGGCCGCAGGTAGTCTATCCAGGTGCCATCTACAGGTCCCCGCCTGAGTTGCATGAGGTCCCCAGCTCCAGGCCTTCCTGAAAGGAAGGCCACCAGGTACACCAGACGGATGGCTGCTTATGTGACCGAGGAGTGATCAGCACCCAGATCTGACAAATATCACACACATGCACACACATACGCGCACACACACACACACAGACACACACACACACGTGCAGGGGGATGGTAACAGCGAGGGACAGGTTCTCCAGGACTGTCCTGTTGTGGAGGAGCTCTTCTGGGAAGCGATCTTGGGAGTCACCTGAAACAACTTCCTAAGCTGGTCTCATCTGATCCTTGGCTGCTGTGAACCAGTTCATAAGATGGTGGCTTAATTGAAAAAAAATTTTAAGAGGCAGACATGGTGGCACACAACTGTAATCCTAGTACTTGGGAGGCTGAGACAGGAGGATTGCAGGTTTGTGGCCAGCCTTGGCAACTTAGCAAAGCCCTCTGAAACTTAGGGAGACCCTGTTTCAAAATAAAAAATAAAAATAGGACTGAGGATATGGCTCAGAGGTAGAATGGCCCTGGGTTCAATCCCTAGTACCACACACAAACTTAGGGCTGGGGAGCCAGGTGTGGTGTAGCACATCTGTAATCCTAATACTTACGAAGCTGAGACAGGAGGGTTGTCGGTTCAAGGACAGCCTCAGCAGTTTAGCGAGGCCCTCTGCAACTTAGACCCTGTTTCCAAATAAGAAATAAAATCAGGTTGGGAGTATAACTGGGAGGTAGAATGCCTCTGGGTTCCATCACCAGTACCAAAAAAAGTATGCAACCATGTCAGGCCTCAGCCAAGTGTGGTGGCACATAACTGTAGTCCCAGTAATTGGGAGGCTGAGACAGGAGGGTCACAGGTTCACAGCCAGCCTCTGTAACCAGCCTCTGTAACTTAGTAGACCCTGTTTCAAAATGAAAAAAAATAAGCTGGGCATGGTGGTGCATGCTTGTAATCCCAGTACTTGGGAGGCTGAGACAGGAGGATCACAGATTCAAGGACAGCCCCAGCAAGTAGTGAGACTCTTGTCAACCTAGTGAGACCCTGTTTCCAAATAAATAAAATTGGGCTGGGGGTGTAGCTCGAAGGTAGAATGCCTCTGAGTTCAATCCTCAGTACCACCAAAAAAAAAAAATAGGACTGAGGGTGTAGCTCAAAAGTAGAATCCCCTAGGTTCAGTCTCCAGTAACACGCACGCACGCACAAATACTGCTTTCTACTCTACAAATTGGAATTACAAACTGAATTGTATTAGTGAGGCACTCTGCAACTTAGGGAGACCCTGTTTCAAAATAAAGAATTAAAAATGGGGCTGGGAGTATAGCTCAAAGGTAGAATGCCCCCGAGTTCAATCCCCAGTACCGCAAAAAAAAAAAAAGGAATAAAATCAGGCCAATACAAAAAAAAGAAAATCAATTGTATTAAAAGCTGTGTTGAGTGACAGCAGAGCTATGTTGAGCCCGAGCGCCGTTGAACCTCCGCGTTCTATGGAGAGTTCATTTCCTTTGGATGGACACCTTCTTTACTACTGTGTGACTCAGACTAGTCATTGTGCTCATCTAGGCCTCCTTGACTGTTAAAAATGAAAGTTAAAAGCCGGGCGTGGTGGCGCACGCTTGTCATCCCAGCATTTGGGA
Source organism: Graphiurus murinus (assembly GCA_004027655.1). NCBI lineage: Eukaryota > Metazoa > Chordata > Mammalia > Rodentia > Gliridae > Graphiurus > Graphiurus murinus. Next base: position 13,732 of record PVLC010006019.1, read on the forward strand.
GGCTGAGACTGGAGGATCCGGGTTCAAGGCCAGCCTCAGCTACCTAGTGAGGCACTCCGCAACTTAGTGAGACCCGGTTTCAAAATAAAGAATAAAAAATAGGGCTGGGGGTGTAGCTCGGAGGTAGAATGACCCAGAGTTCAATCCCCAGTACCGAAAAAAAATATATATATATGAAAGTTAAGCTGGGTGTGGTGGCGCACGCTTGTCATCCCAGTAGTTGGGAGGCTGAGACCGGAGGATCCGGGTTCGCGGCCAGCCTCAGCTACCTAGTGAGGCACTCCGCAACTTAGTGAGACTCGGTTTCAAAATAAAGAATAAAAAATAGGGCTGGGGGTATAGCTCGGAGGTAGAATGCCCCTGAGTTCAATCCCCAGTACCGCCAAAAAACCCCCAAAACAAACAAACAAAAAAAGATATAAAGAAAATGGGGGGGGGGTAATAGTTTAGAAGTAGAATGCCCCTGGGTTCAATCCTTAGTACCAAAAAAAAAAAAAAAAGGAAGTTAACTTCTTTTGTGTCAGAAAGAAAACATGGTTTTGTTTCTTTAATTTAGAACTGATCTCTCCTGTTAGTCATGCAGTGACTAAAAGCTCCTGGTGCTTCACAACATTTTTGTAGTCCTCGCTGGATCTCTCTTAGGAAAAACTAACTGTGGTGGGTGTGGTGAGACAGAAGTCACTCGAGTCCCCTGTACGATCGGCAGAGGGGGTGGGTGGCTCTCGGTAGGTCCGGCAGGAGCTGTGAGCCCTTGTCCTTTCCCCTGTGGCTCATCCTGCGTCCCCTCGTGCTCCGTGGGGGACGCTTCCTGGGTACCAACAACACAGCTCCTCTGCTCCTGGGCTTCCACCGCCCTAAGCTCCTCAGGTGAATCAAACACTGTTGAGAACCCCAAGACGCAGAAACCTTGCAGCCCAGCTCTTCCATGCTGCTGATGAGGGCACAGGCCACGGAGGGGCAGGTGCCTTTAAAGTTCCAGTTGTTGGCAGAACCGGGTGGCACGGGTTCTCCCCAGCCCAGTTCCCTTTCTTTTGGTACTGGGGATGAAACCCAGGGGCATTCTACCGCTGAGCTATACTCCCAGCCCTATTTTATTTTTCTATTTTGAAACAGGGTCTCTACGTTGCTGATGACCTAAGTAGCTGAGGCTGGCCTTGAACCTGCGATCCTCCAATCTCAGCCTCCAGGCCTACACCACCACACCCAGCTTCCAGTTCTCCTGTTACACCACTGATCAGGTTTTCTTCATGAGATACGTGAATTCTGAAGCAGTCTGTTTCCTGGTACTCTTATGTCCTACTGTTTTTCCTGCTTAAGGGTGTGTGTGTGTTTATAACTTCTTTATTCACTCTGACTCATAATTGAAATGCAACAAAACTCCTCTGCGTGCTAAACCACAGTTTACAGAAACCGCTTATTTAAAGATGGCAGCACGGTTCAGGCCGTGTAAATTCTAACCTCTGGAATATTGAGTTAAAAAGCAGTGCTTACAAAACCGTACGATGTTTCCTTAAGCTTGGTTTAACTTGGACCATAAACGTGAAAATAAAACAATTCCATATTCCAGCCTTTGAGTCTGATTTTTACCTTGGCTGGGATTTTAAAGTGTTTTTGTGAGTCGTGCCAGTTTAAAAAATAATCTTAAGGTAAGAAGATTATGCAAATGATAAACAGATCTGAATTTTATGTAGGAAGTGAATGGCTGAGGTAGAATTTGGTGTTTACCAACAGTGGTGATCATTTTACTACACTTGCCAGAACCTCTAGAACTGAAAGAGAGTCGCCCGTTCATAGGAGGAGGCGCTTCATCCTTTCAAGAAGTCCTCTTTGAGCTGGGCGTGGTGGCCCACGCTTGTAATCCCAGCATTTGGGAGGCTGAGACCAGAGGATCCGGGTTCGAGGCCAGCCTCAGCTACCTAGTGAGGTGCTCCGCAACTTAGTGAGACCCTGTTTCAAAATAAAGAATAAAAAAATAGGGCTGGGGGTGTAGCTTGGAGGTAGAATGCTCCTGAGTTCAATCCCCAGTACTGCAAAAAAAAAAAAAAGAAGTCCTCTTTGGAATTTGAGCGGGGTTTCATGGCATGTCAAGAAACCAGTTCCATTATTATATAGTCATAGTTTTCTTAAAGTTGAATTTCAGTGGAATCTACCTGTTGATAGCAAGCATGGCCTTGAGTGATTTTGTAAAGATGGAAGCTGGGCATGGTGCCATATGCTTATAATCTCAGTACTCGACTCGGAAGGCTGAGACAGGAGGATCGCAGGTTCGCAGCCAGCCTCAGCTACCTAGTGAGGCCCTTCACAACTCAGTGAGACCCTGTTTCAAAATAAAGAATAAAAATGGGGTTGGGGGTGTAGCTCAGAGGTAGAATGCCCCTAGGTTCAATCCTCAGTTACATGTGCATGCACACACACACACACACACACACTAATAAAATTAAAAAAAAAAAATAGGACTGGGGGTGTATAGAATGTCCTGGGTTCAAATCTCAGTACAGAAAAAGAAGAAAGGGAGGAAAGAATCAAAGAGACTAAGCTATATAGTTCATTTGCCATAAGGTTCACCCTTTTTTATTTTATTAATTTATTTTGTGGTACTAGGGCTGGAACCCAGGAGAATTATAACTTTGAACTATACTCTCAGCCCTATTTTATTTTTTATTTGTAAATAGGGTCTCACTAAGTTGCAGAGGGTCTCACTAAATTGCTGAGGCTGGCTGTGAACTTGTGATCCTATCTCAGCCTCTTAAGTACTGGGATTACAGATGTGTACCACCATACTTGGCTTCTGGTTTAGTTTTAAATTTTCCTAATTTACATCTCTCAATTTGTTAATAACCTCTAGATTTATTTATTTATTGACCTTCTGAGGAATAAAGCCCTTTGCTGCTGAGCTACGTCCCAATCTCTTTATTTTTTGTTTTGAGTCAGGGTCTTGCTAAGGTGCCAAGGCTGGCCTGGAATTCACAATCCTCCTGCCACAGCCTTCTGAGTGGCTGGGATTAAAGGTGTATACCACTGTGCCTTAACTGGAACATTTTGGATGAATCTTTCTGTAGAGCATGTAATTGAATATTGGAAGCATAACTGTTTATACTTTTTAGAAATACATTTTTGTACAGAGATTCTGTACCAGAAGGTGTAGGATACAGATAGCAGCTGGTTGTGGAAGGTTGCTGGGTTTTTTCTTTCTCTCTCTTTTTTTTTTTTTTTTTTTTAATGGGGAGAGGCGCTGGGTGGGAGGAGGCTGTTCCCTGAACTTTATCATGGCTGCATGAAACCGAATGGTTGTAAGAGTGTCCAAATGGAATTTGTACCAGTGTGTGACTTTAGAAACTCTACACCAGGTCAGCATATGACCTACAACCACGTCCTTTGGCTAGATGAAACGCTATGTCAAGTTCAAGCTAAATGTCAAATTCCTTTTCCACAGCTCCCCCATGCCTTTTAGAGAGGCCTTACCTGGGGCGTACGGGTCAGAATTTTCAGGTGCTTAGGAAAAATTATTTTGTTTCTAACAAAATTTAACTTCAGCCAGTTGAGAATAGTTTGCTTTTCAAAATTACTTGTTAACTTTTGGTCTCTTTTTAAGAAGTGGTGCCCTGGATCCTTTTTTTTTTTTTTTTTTTTTTTTTTTTGTGGTTAGTAGTAGAATTTATGGATCTATCTTGTTTGAGAGTTGTTATATATTTTAAAGATTCGAGTTTTCTGCCTTCCTGAGATCTAAAATGACTTGTTTTCTGTTAAACGTATCACAGAAGCACATCATAAATCCAGACTTCTTGCAAAAGTTGACCTATTATGGAAGACAGGAGACCACATTATAATTCACTTAATAAATGAGTTGGCATTTGGCACAGCTCTTTTTTCAATTTAGTTTGAAAATTTTTTAAAAAAGGGATGTAAAGTGCTTTTTTTTTTTTTTTTTTTTTGTCGTACTGGGGATGGAACTCAGGGGCATTCTACCTTCGAGCTACACCCCCAGCCCTATTTTTTATTCTTTATTTTTTGAAACAGGGTCTCACTAAGTTGCAGAATGCCTCACTAGGTAGCTGAGGCTGGCTGCGAACCCGGATCCTCTGGTCTCAGCATCCCAAATGCTGGGATTACAAGTGTGCACCACCACGCCCGGCTTGTAAAGTGCTTTTAAATAAAATCCCAAACAAGATTTGGGGGTGTTTGGAGAGAAGGGACTGGTACTTTAAGGATCAAAAGTACCTCATTCTGTTTCTTCTAAGCCAGCTATTTAATTAATTAATTAATTAATTTACTTTTGCAGTACTGGGGACTGAACCCAGGGGCATTCTACCTCTGAGCTACACCCTCAGCCCCATTTTTTGTTCTTTACTTTGAAACAGGGTCTCATTAAGTTGCGGAAGGCCTCACTAAGTAGCTGAGGCTGGTGGTGAACCTGCGATCCTCCTATCTCAGCCTCCTAAGTACTAAGATTACAGGCGGGTGCCACCATGCCTGGCTCTAAGCTAGCTATTTAATACCACAAAATGCAAATCTGCCATCTTATCTATGCGCTGTGTAGTGCTTTAGATACTGCAGTGCATTTATGTTGTGCCTTTCTACATCTTCAGAACTCTGAAGTAGCTGCTCTTCTCTCCACTTAATCAGCATCTGTTTCCTCATCTCAAAGCTGACTGGTCAGTAAGGTCAGTGTGGCCAGTATCGCAGTTTGAACCTGAACCTAGGTCTCTTGCGTTTGTGTCTAGTGCTTTTAAACAAAGGATTCTGTTTTGTGCTTATAAAAGTAACACCTAATGCCAGGCGTGGTGGCACACGCTTGTAATCCCAGCATTCGGGAGGCTGAGACTGGAGGATCCGGGTTCTCGGCCAGCCTCAGCTACCTAGTGAGGCACTCCGCAACTTAGTGAGACCCTATTTCAAAATAAAGAATAAAAAAAAAATAGGCTGGGGGTGTAGCTCGGAGGTAGAATTCCCCTGAGTTCAATCCCCAGTACCACACACAAAAAACATTAACACCTGTTCAGAAGAGTACCATATGAAACACCTGTAACTCATAACTCAGAGCTTGTGTGGCTCCTTTGTCTATGACATTGTTTGTGTACACACTCTTAAACAACAGTGCGTTAACTAGATCCTGCTGTGCAATGCTTTTTTAATGTAAATTGAACCCATCTCCCTCCATGCTGATAAGCAACACTGCATCACATTCTCCTATATGTGTAGTCTATAATTTATTAAATCAGTCCCATGTAGATTGTTTCCAATTTTCAGTTATAAATAACACTTGCCAGCCAGGCGTGGTGGCGCACACTCGTAATCCCAGTACTTGGGAGGCTGAGACCAGAGGATCCAGGTTCACGGCCAGCCTCAGCTACTTAGTGAGGCCCTCCTCAACTTAGTGAGATCCTGTTTCAAAATAAAGAATAAAAAAATAGGACTGGGAGAGCCGGGCGTGGTGGCGCACACTTGTAATCCCAGCATTCGGGAGGCTGAGACCGGAGGATCCGGGTTCGAGGCCAGCCTCAGCTACCTAGTGAGGCACTCCGCAACTTAGCGAGACCTGGTTTCAAAATAAAGAATAAAAAATAGGACTGGGGGTGTAGCTCAGAGGTAGAATGCCCCTGAGTTCAATCCCCAGTACCGCAAAAAAAAAAAAAAAAAAAAAAAAAAAATAGGACTGGGAGAGTAGCTCGGAGGTAGAATGCCCCTGGGTTCAATTCCCAGCACTGCAAAAAAAATTTAAAAAATAAAATAAAATAACACTAGAGGGAGTATCTCTTTACATCTGAATAGTTCCCTAGGGTTAATTCCTTGAAGGGGAGTTCCTGGGTCAAAGGCCATGAGCATGCGCAAGGCCTGTGTAAATATTACCTTAGCACCCTCCATAAAGGTTAGATTACTTTATGCTTTTTCCAACTGCTATGACATCGTAAATCTATTTCCTCATCTCTAAAGCCCACTGGTCGGTCAGTAAGATCAGTACAGCCAGTATTGGAGCAGCTCCTTGTTTATCTGGAACCTGTCACATTTAACATTTATTTTTGTAGTGCTGGGGATTGAACCCAGGGACATTCTACCTCCGAGATACTCCTCTACCCCTATTTTAATCTTTTAATTTTGAGACGGGGTCTTGCTAAGTTGCAAAGGCTGGCCCTGAACCTGCCAGTTCTCCTGTCTCAGCCTCCCAGGCACTGAGGTTCCAGGTGTGTGCCACTGTGCCCAGCTGCACATTTAACATTTATAAATTTTCTAGGTTCTTAAACAGTTACTTCTGAGGTGTATGTTTTTTTGGTGAACAGTTCTAGAATTGATTGGATTGTTGGTATGAATCCCAAGGACTACTAAATGACTGCAAAATCTTTGCCAGGGACTACAAAAGTGACTTCCTACAAAGAGTGCTTTCTGTGGAGGGCTGGGGACAGTCTTTCTTCAGGCCAATCCCAGCACATTCTTGCGTGGATTTTTCCCTGCTCATTAACAGACTACTTTGAAAAGGAAGACTACTTTTGAAAAGGCATCTCTCTCCTTTGGGCCTGCTGTGACTGTCCACGTTGCTCTTCAAGACCTCTGGCGTCCAGCAGGTCCTTGGCTTGACGGAATTAGTCTGTGCTGGCCTTTGAGGTAGATGCGAAAGGTCGGCTGTGCTGAGCGAAGCAACAGAAAGCGCTTGGGCTTTAACTTCAGTGTTTGAATAGCGGTTTGGGATAAGAAAACAGTTTGAGCTATTCCCAGAAGGGCTGAAAGCCATATGGCCTCTAGGTGACCACTAATTGGTAATATGGCCGTCGGTGATTGTCTGTGAAATGAGAGGGGCTAGCAGGATGGTCTTAGGCATGCGTTGTTTTTAGAAATTCATTTCCCTAGAATTGCCACTTTGACCTTAGCATTGTTTTTCTTGTTAATATACTGCATTCACTAACAATCAGTGGTCTTCAAGTGAAAAGGTGTATTTTGTAAATACATTCAATACATACGGATTCATTTCTTTCCAGATCATCTGAATTCAGTGAAGTCAGTACTAATCCATAGCCATCTTTGTGTGTGTTAGTTACTGGGGATGGAACAGGGGAATTCTACTCTGAGCTACACCCACAGCCCTACCTATTTTATTCTTTTATTTTCAAACAGGGTCTCACTAAATTGCTGAGGCTGGCCGAGAACCTGTGATCCTCCTGTCTCTGCCTCCCAAGTGTGGGCCACCACGCCTGGCTATTATTCTTTTATGAGGATTTCAAATTGAGAAATGGTTGGCGTGACTTTTTGTTAGTAGCTCAAAGGAGAAAAACTTCTTTGACATTTTAATCAGGTCATTAAAACTGAAGTAAAAGGACAAGAGGCAATGTTTCTGCTCTGAGTCATAATCAGATTTCTCTGCATAGCCGGACATGGTGGTGCACACCTGTAATCCTAGTACTTGGGAGGCTGAGACTGGAGGGTCACAGGTTCAAGGACAGCCTCAGCAATTTAGTGAGGCTCTGTTTCCAAATAAATAAAATCAGTCTGAGGATATAGCTCAGAGGTAGAAAATGCCTCTACGTTCAATTCCCAGTACCACTAAAAAAAAAAAGCCAGTTTCTCTGCAAATGTGCATGTCACAGTGTAACAGGACCAGGAGAAGCTGGGAAGCCCCACCTGGAACCTTCGCTTCAAAACTCCTTCACGCAGTGAGTGGACAGTGTGTGTGATGTGTAACGGGTGCCGTGTTGGCTGGCCCTTATCTTATTAGGCATGTCTTCTTGCAGTGTGGCTTAGAGTGCCAGAATCGGAGCTAAAAAAAAAGGAACTTGAGGGAGAACTTGCTTTCCTGCCCCTCCTTCCCAGGCAAGGAGACTAGGGCTGGGGGAAGTGGCTTGGCCAGTGCCCTGGGTCTGGTCAGTGGCAGAGATCGCTGAGCCGTGTGTCACCTGCAGGCTCATCCTTCTGCTCGCGGTCCCTGGAGGGGCATCTGCAGGGAGCTCCCGCCGGGGTGAAGCGCAACACCAGGAGCTGATGAATGGTTTCTTCTCTTTGTGGAGTTTTTCTTTTTTTTTTTTTTTTTTTTTGTACTGAAAGTTGAACCCTGAGGCACTCAACCATTTGACCTACAACCCCAGCACTTTTTTTTTTTTTTTAAACAGGGTCTCACTAAATTGCTCAGGGTCTTGCTAAGTTGCAGAGGCTGGCCTCGAACCTGCGATCTTCTTGTCTCAGCCTCCCAAGTACTGGGATTACCAGCGTGCACCTTCACGCCCAGCCCTTTGTGGGTTTCCTGCGTGGCCGTGTGTCTACCTGAGCATTGGTATTCATATAACAGAGTGTTGGTACTCTGGCTTTTCTGTGCAGTCAACCAAATTCATTGCTTCCTGGTTGCTTCCTGTCAGTCCTTGACGGGTGCCATGGAGAGAAAGGACCGAGACCAACAGAGCGACCAGCGCAGCTGGCCTCGGCCCTCACACTTCACAGTCCGGTGGGGAGGGCAGACACATGCCCGGGAACAGGAGAGAAGGGTGCGCATTAGGGGTGTGAAGCGAGGTGCCAGGCCTGCCGGGAAGGCTTCCCAGAAGCTGCGAGAAATGAGGAAAAGGATGAGATTTTCCAGATTCCCCCAACTACAACAGTTGTGTAGCTGCTGGGGCTGGGATCCGGGCTGCTGTTGAGAACTGACGTTGGAAAATCAGTGGAGACCGAGCCGTGGAAGGGTTGCTGCGTTAGGAGTTGAATGTTTCTTATTTTGATTTTTGGTAGGAAGCTGTAGAAGATCTTTTTGCTCTTATTTGGGGCTTGGTTGGGTTTGAAGAGGCAACACAATCGAATGGTACAAAATTCAGGTAGTGTTTAGAATTCGAAAGTGTACACAGCACACACACACACACACACACACACCCCGTCACCCTCATGTCCTGGCTGCACCCCCTCTCCTCTCCTGCCTGGGAGGCGGCCAGTATTACTGGCTTTTTGTGTGTCCTGGCAGAGGAGGTTTTTACATATATAAGCAAATAAGACTAGCACAGGCATGGAAGGTGCTTTGCCTAGAGGGAATGTGGACATAGCAACGTTGCGAAGTCACTTTGATACAGAAAGTTTACTGGGGAACAGGACAGAGACCAGGTAGGGGCTATTGCAGTCGTCTGGTCTAGAAAGGGTCCTGGCAGCGGAAAGTACTGGGCTCCGGACGTGTTGCACAGAATGGACAGGACGTGGTGAAAACAAGGCATATAAAGGACAAAAGAGAGAGGGTTTGCACCCGCAGATTCCATAAGGCTTCTAGCCTGCAAGTGTGGGTGGCGGGCTGCCATCAGTCAGGCTGGAGGTACAGGAGGAAGGAAGGATCAGGCTGGGGAATGGAAGTCGTGGGGTCACTCGGCACAAGAGGCATTTCCCAGGCAGAGTCATCAGGCTGGTGGCGTCCTTGTCCCCAGGGCTGGGCAGTGGCGCGTGTGCGTGTCACCTGTGCCGAGCCACCCAGGCCCCACCACCAGTGGCTCACTGGCTCGGGCTGGAGCACCGCACACCAGCCCCAAGGGCAGCAGAGCTTGAGAGCTACTCTGCCAGGTACTGCAAGGCCAGCCCCGGGGAGGAAGAGCGGGCCGGAGGCGCTGGGATTATCATAGCGACCAAAGAACCCGGTTAGGCCCGGGCACCTCACTGTCGGTGTGAGATCTCCCGTTTAAACCGTGCACAGAGGAGGTGTTTAGTAAATGAGGCGACTTCAGGGTCGCTTCTGGGGAAAAGAAAAAGCTATGCATCTCTTCCAAGTGCAGGTGAATCCCTTTTTCCTTGCAGTTTTGTGGACAAATAAGCGTTCATTCCTTAATGGAACATTGAATGGCGGTGGGTGTGTGACTGGGAGCCGAGTGGGCCACTCATCTGTAGACATTATCTGCGAGTGGCCATTGTCTTCTGGTTGTGACCACAGGCCGGTGTTGTTCGTAGAGCTGGCAGCCGCAGCTGTGGGTCAAAGCCTCTTTATTTCTGCGGGCTGCGGCTAGACGCCTGTGTGCTGCCTGCTGGACCCTGGATTGATGGGCGTTCCTCTCGGTGCCGCGCGTCTGCTGTGCGCCCAGCCCTGTGGAGACACTTGCCCTGTGGAGCCGACGGTGGGGTGCTCGCTTACAGGTGACGACCCCGAGGTCCAGGACACCCCGGGTGTGCGCCTGGTCCCGGCCCTGCAGCTGGAGCCAGATGTGCCCCGTCGCTGTGCCCTGGCCCGGTAGACAGCTGCCTCGAGTCAGAGCCCGTGGCTTCAGCTGTTGTACTGAGGCGGCTTTTGCCGATTTGAATGTTACGTAGCTAAGCTATCAGTGGAGCAGAGCCCCTTAATTAGGACGACAGGCCTTCTTTTCCTCAGGGACCTCTTCCCTGCTCCACTGGATAGATGCGGATTGCACAGGGTCGTTTGGGTGGGTAAATGGTGAGAGTTCCTGGCACCATGATGTAGGCTTCTACCTGGAGGTCAGGCTTCCCTGCTTAGGGAGCCTTTATGACTTACACTTTGTCTTTCTTAGTTAAAATGTAGAGGAATGGAGCCAGGCGTGGTGGTGCATGCTGTAATCCCAGTACTTGGGAGGCTGAGACAGGAGGATCGATCGCAGGTTCAAAGCCAGCCTCAGCTACTTAGTGAGGCCCCCCACAACTTAGTGAGACCCTCTTTCCAAATAAATAAAATCGAGCTGGGGGTGGAACTCAGAGGTAAAGTGCCTCTGGGTTCAATCCCCAATGCCACCAAAAAAAAAAAAATGGGAGAGTGGCTTGAATGCCTTCCTCTTCAACATCCTCCCTGCACTTCATGTTTGAAACCTTTTCTGATTCCTTCAGCAAGATAGATAATCTTAGCCAGGCGTGGTGGTGCACACTTGTAATCACAGTACTTGGGAGGCTGAGACAGGAGCATCACAGGTTTGTGGCCAGCCTCAGCTACTTAGTAAGGCCTTCTGCAACTTAGTGAGACCTTGTTTCAAAATAAAGAATAAAATAGGGCTGGAGATGTGGCTCAGAGGTAGAATGCCCCTGGGTTCAATCCCTAGTATCACAAAAAAAAATTATAAAGTAAAATAGGGCTAGGGTGTAGTTCAGAGGTAGAGTGCCCCTAGGTTCAATCCTCAGTACCACACACATACACACACAAAAAGATATATAATCTTATTTTGTGGTTTTTTTTTTTTTTTTTGCGGTACTGGGGACTGAACTCAGGGGCGTTCTACCTCCGAGCTACACCTCCAGCCCTATTTTTTATTCTTTATTTTGAAACCGAGTCTCACTAAGTTGCGGAGGGCCTCACTAGGTAGCTGAGGCTGGCCGCGAACCCGGATCCTCCGGTCTCAACCTCCCGAATGCTGGGATTACAAGCGTGCGCCACCACGCCCGGCTCTTATTTTGTTTTATTATAGTCATTTATCATAAATCTCTCCAAACACCTCTCCCCAGCCACAGTCGTAACCCCTTGATTATAATTCCCATGAGCAAAACTTTTATTACACTTAAATCCCTTTAGCTCTCTTTCACTAGTGTCTTGCAGATAGTAAATGTTCAATAAAATGTCTTGCATAACTTTAATGTTGAGTGTAAATACAGAGTGTAGTTTATATAGTTTTTGTTATCACTCCCATAAAAGTAACATGTACTCATTATGAAAAATTGGAAAGTATGGGACATAAAAAGAAAAAGATTACTCATTGTCCTACCACTCAGAGATTCACTTAACAATATGTAGAATAAAAATAGAATTGGTGTTCAGAAGTTAAGAGACAGTTCTCCACTTGGCAGGCTTATTCAAAGGAATGATGTTCTCACTTAAAGGGGAAAAAGAGCACGAGCGAACTGTGCCAAGCCAGGGCTGCGTGCGGCTCTGGGCCTCTCTCGGAGGGGGCTCCTCAGCCAAGGCCAGCCCTCATTTTTATGGAACAGTAAATGCGGCCCCTTTGGGGTCAGGTCACGGAGGTAGAGTTTAGAGGCTGAGCGTCGTCCCAACCACTTGGGAGGCTGAGACAGGAGGATCTGCATCTCAAAAACAAAAACCTGCCAGGTGTGGTGGCACACACCTGTGATCCCAGTACTTGGGAGGCTGAGACAGGAGGATCACAGGTTCAAAGCTAGCCTCAGCAACTTAGACCCTGTTTCCAACTAAAAAATAGGCCTTGGGGCTCAGATAGAATGCCCCTGGCTTTAACTCCCAGCACCAAAAAATAAAAAAACCCAGGATATACATCTTAATCGTTGCTAATATTAGGTTGATCTTTAGGACAGAATTCTGGATCTAATCCTAGAAAGAGAAGAAAACTTTCCTGGCCAAAGGGCCAGCACTATTAGGAGGCACACCAGATAGCTGGCCGTTAACTGCTTGTTACTTCCTTACCTAAATGTTAACTTACTTGTTATCATTACATTTCCTAATACCTAAGAGCCCTCAGTTCTGTGCTCTTGGCCCTGCCCCCTTCTGGATGATTGGCAGGTTGCTCACTGCACCCAGAAACCATCCCATTGCTAGCAGCACTTAGCATTTGGGAAGATATTGTTGCAGGCCAGAAAGAATGGGTGACCTTCTGAGTGACTTTCTCAGTGACTTCGCCCTCAATTCTGCAGTTGGGGGAGGGAAGGCCAGAGACTCTGCAAGTTACACGTTCCCCAAGCCACAGCCGAGCCAGAATAGGTAACCCTGAGGCCGGGCGTGGTGGCGCATGCCTGTAATCCCAGCATTTGGGAGGCTGAGACCAGAGGATCCGGGTTCGTGGCCAGCCTCAGCTACCTAGTGAGGCACTCCACAACTTAGTGAGACCTTGTTTCAAGATAAAGAATAAAAAATAGGGCTGGGGGTATAGCTCAGAGATAGAATGCCCTTGGGTTCCATCCCTAGTACTGCAAAAAAAAAAAAAAGGAATAGGTAACTCTGCGTTAAGGCTTTGGTGTCTAAACAGCAGAGCTCAGGTTAGAGGAAAACATTTTTAGTTTTGAGAAGTTGACTTTAAATTTCTTGGCCTTCACATCGGGTTTCCTAAACCTCATTTCAACACTTTTCACTGCTCTTTTTCTTTTGTGCATGTGTGTGCATGTGTATTTTGCTGGAGATTGAACCCAGGGGCATTTTACCTCCGAGCTATGCCCCAGTCCGACTTTTTTTAAAAAACTGGTCTCTTAAGCTGGGCGTGGTGGCGCACGCTTGTAATCCCAGCATTTGGGAGGCTGAGACCGGAGGACCTGGGTTCGAGGCCAGCCTCAGCTACCTAGTAAGGCACTCCACAACTTAGTGAGACCCGGTTTCAAAATAAAGAATAAAAAATAGGACTGGGGGTATAGCTCGAAGGTAGAATGCACCTGAGTTCAATCCCCAGTACTGCAAAAAAAAATAAAATAAAATAAACAAAAAATGGTCTCGTAGCTCATACCTAAATTGCTGATAAAAACACAAACAAAAGCACTACCCCAGAATAGCCAGAATAGTTAGGGACTCACCTTCTCAAGTGAGTGAAGTATTCTGGATAATAGGTTTATTAATTGTGTGTATGCTTATGGACTCTTTAATTTGATTAATTATTAAGAAATTGCATACTTACTAAGCTAGTAAGGAATAGTCATTTTGTCTAGGATTCTAAAACATAACGTGGACCGTGTATTCCTGCTTTGATTTCTGATTAGCGTTTGTCAGTTGTCCTGGACATTTCTTTAGTGGACTCCTCAGTTTTGCTTCTAGGTTCCATTTTCACGAGTTCCATGACAGGCTTGAGCCTCCCTTCCCCTCCTTGCCGCTTGCTTTGGTTAGCTGCTCTGCCGAGAGCGCCAGAGGTCTTGCTGTAGACTGGGTCTCTGGAGAACCCGCAGCCGTGGGTTTCATTATGATGAATGCAGCGCGGTTGCTTTGGGGAAACTTGCAAAGGGAATGCCTGGCTTGCTTGTTAAAGCAAGCGGAACGTCATAATTTATATAATTTCACCTCTAGAGAACCAGAAGGTTTATTAGTTAAAGCACATTGTACTTCTTCTAAATAACTTGACTGTCGGCCATATTTTTTCAGGATTCCTACTTTTTGCTCCCTGTGAGATAATCATTTGCAGATATAACATTTCACAGTCCTGAATCACAGGGGAGTGTTCTTAAATGCCCTGATAGTGGAGGTTTAAGTAATAGTAATATAAGCCAGATGTGGTGGCGCATGACCGTAATCCCAGTCCTTGGGAGGCTGAGACAAGAGGATCTCGGGTTTGAGACCAGCCTCAGCAATTTAGTGAGGCTCTTAGCAACTTAATGAGACCCTGTTTCCAAATAAAAATAAAACAGGTCTGGGGGTGTAGCTTGAAGGTAGAAGGCCCCTGAGTTCCATCCCCAGTACCACAAAAAGGAAGGAAGGAAGGAAAGGAGAGAGGGAAGGAGGGTAATACACATGTGATCTGTTCCACTTGATAGAAAATCAAGGGAGCTGGGCACAGTGCTACATGCCTATAGTCCCAGTATTTAGGAGGCTGAGACAGGAGGATCGAAGGTTCAAGGCCAGCCTCAGCAGCTTAGTGAGGCCCTTTGTAACTTAGTGAGACTGTTTCAAAAATAAAAAGTGAAATAGGGCTTGGGGTATAGCTCAGAGGTTGGATGTCCTTGGGTTCAATCCCTAGTACCACAAAAACAGAGCTGCGTTCCTAGTCACCTCCCTGTTCTCAAGTTCATCCCGCTTCACCTTGTGCTGCGGACAGTGGCTCTGAGGGCACTGGGCTGCCGCCCTGGGACAGGGGCCTTGGGCCCTAGGGGAGGCTGCAGGGTTGCAGGAAGTATCAGAACACCGCACCCTGCACCACTGAGCTGAGCAGTCTCCTCGGATGAGCTCGCGCAGAGCTCCGCCACTTCAGCTCTGCAGCGCTGGCTCCTGGTGCAGCCAGAGCCTCCCGCCTCTCCTCTGGGCTTTCAGGTCCTTGTCAAGTGCTGTCCTAGCAGACAAGAGATGGGAGATCTTGTTTTTCACGGATGGAAAAAGAACCCCATAGACAGCTTGTTTCATCGGCATGTGAGGCTGGGGTAGACCGCCCTGAGATCCTCAGGGGCGACAAATGGAGCTACTGTGCTGGGTGCCGCGTTTGAAGGCCTGCCAGGGTCTGTGTTAGATGCGGTTGCCAAGTTTTCTTCGTTGATACTTTTACTTATTCCTATGTGCGTGTGGGGGATACTGAGGATTGAACCAAGAGGCATTCTCCCTTCGAGCTACACCCCCAGCCCGATTATATTCTTATTTGGAAACAGCCTCAGCTACTTAGTGAGGCCCTCTGCAACTTTTTTTTTTTTTGGCAGTACAGGGGATGGAACCTGGGGGCATTCTGCCTCCGAGCTACAGCCCCAAGCATGCGCCACCACACCCAGCTAGCCCTTTGCAACTTAGTGAGACCCTGTTTCCAAATACAGAATAAAAAGTAGGGCTGGGGATGTAGCTCAGAGGTAGAATGCCCCTGGGTTCAATCCTCAGTACCGCAAAAAAAAAAAAAAAATTCAAACCAGGTGTGATGATACACGCTTGTAATCCCAGTACTTGGGAGGCTGAGACCGGAGGATCTGGATTCGCGGCCAGCCTCAGCTACCTAGTGAGGCCCTCTGCAACTTAGTGAGACCCTGTTTCAAAATAAAGAATAAAAAAATAGGGCTGGGGATGTAGCTCGGAAGTAGAATGCCCCTTGGTTCAATCCCCAATACCAGGGCGAAAAAATCATAAATGTGCTATTTTCTAGTTACCGTCATTTCCCATTTCACAAAACCAGCATTTGCACTTAAGTGAACCGACTAAAGGACTGTTCTGTGCCCTGTGGTCTCTTCTTAATCTTTAGCCCAGCTATTTTGGATATGTAACCATTATCTTAATCTAATAATAGTTGTAATTGGATTTGGGGTTAGAGGAAACACTCAAGCTAGACGTGTGCTCACAGAATGTTATAAATGGAGACATAAGATGATTAGAGTGAATTCAAGGAAGGCGCTCCTATATTCAGAGCAAACCCTTACCTTGGCGTTCGAGGCCCGCCTCCTCAGCGTCTCTCCACCTCTGCAGAGATTCTGTCATTCTGACCCACTGATTCGTGGCTGTTCCTTGCAGTAAACTTCAGCAGTTATCATATCTGCAGTTGTACTTCGGTGCCCAAAGTAGATTCACTCACATGAGCTATTTGGCCAGGAATTATTATTCCTAAGCATGTGTGCACATACACACACACACACACACACACAACCAGAATTCCCTACCTCCTAAAGGGTTTCCACACTTTCCTAGGTAGAATCGTCTAGTGGGTATTCTTCCTGGTTCCCAAGTCCGGAAACCTATTGCTGGGGGAAACCTATCGACCCGAGGCCGGGTATCTCTTTGTGTTCATCTTTCCTGTGTGCTTTCAGTGGTTGTCTATTCTGCTTTTCTTGTTTCCTCTAACCTATTTAACAGTTGATACCTGACCTCTAACATCTCCCCCTTCCCAACCTATTCTTTTTTTTTTTTGTGTGGTACTGGGGATTAAACCTAGGGGCATTCTACCTCCAAGCTATACTCCCAGCCCTATTTTTAATTCTTTATTTTTTGTTTTTTTGTTTTTTTTGGCGGTACTGGGGATTGAACTCAGGGGCATTCTACCTCCGAGCTATACCCCCAGCCCCATTTTTTATTCTTTATTTTGAAACCGAGTCTCACTAAGTTGCGGAGTGCCTCACTAGGTAGCTGAGGCTGGCCGCGAACCCGGATCCTCCGGTCTCAGCCTCCCAAATGCTGGGATTACAAGTGTGCGCCACCACACCCAGCAACCTATTTTTACCTGCTATAGGGGTTCTTTTTCTTGTGTGTATGTGTGTGTGGGGGGGTGCTGGGTATTGAATTGGGCAGTCTACCTCTGAGCTACACTCCAGCCTCATTTTGTTTTTTTATTTTGAAACAGGATCCCCTCAAATTGCTAAGGGCCTAAGTTTCTGAGGCTGACCGCAAACCTACGATCCTCCTCTATTAGCTTCCCAAGCACTGGGATTGCAAGTGTGCGCCAGCACGCCAGACTTCAATTGTTTTATATTGTATGTTATTAAGTCATAAAGACTGCTTTTCTAAGATGAAGAATGAAGAGAGGAGAAAGAATAATTTTGGAATTACAGGTGTGTAGCTGGGCATGGTGGCGCACGCTTGTAATCCCAGTACTTGGGAGCCTGAGACAGGAGGATTGCAGGTTTGAGGCCAGCCTCAGTTGCTTAGTGAGGCCCTCTGCAACTTAGTGGGACCCTGTTTCAAAAAATAAAGAATAAACTGGGTGTGGTGACACACACTTGTAATCCTAGTACTTGGGAGGCTGAGACAGGAAGATCGCAAGTTCAAATCCAGCCTTGGCAACTTGGCGAGGTTTTCAGTATGCTAGTGAGACCCTGTTTCCAAATTAGAAATAAAATTGGGCTGGGGATGTAGTTTGGAAGTAGAATGCCTCTGGATTCAATCCTCAGTACCACAAATGAATGAATGAGTGAATAAATGAATGATAAAAAAAATTGGGCTGGAGGTGGGGCTCAGAGGTAGAATGCCCTGGGGTTCAATCCCCAGTCCTGGAAAGAAATAGGTGTGTGCCACCACTCCCGGCCGGGATTATTTTCTCTAATATAGATTGATGTGTGTCATTCCTACCCAGAAATCTTGATGACTTTCCATTGTGTATAGCTGCACTGTGCAGTAGGAATACACCATAAACTACATACTTAACCTTCAGTTTCCTAGAAGCTACATTGAGAAGGTAAAAATGAAGCTTATGCAGCTAATTCTCATATATTTAACACAGCAGATCTAGAATACTTTCATGCGTTCAGTAAAGCTGTCACTAAGACACTGCAGTTTCTGCTGGTCCTGAATTTTTGGACTCCCTGTCCCCTCCAGCCACTCGGAGCTGGTGGCTCCTCTAGATGCGCGGGCCTGCCGCACGTATAACCGCTGCAGCTCCCTAGCTTCAGCCCTGCCTGGCCTTTCATGGCCCCCAGAGCCGGCCACAGCTCGCCCGCCCGCACCCAGCCCCACCCAGCCGCTGGCCATCCCTTCCCTCTTCTCAGCACAGAGAAGCCTGGCCCGCTCTCCTGGCGTCCTGGAAGCAGTCGCCACTTCTTGACCCTCCAGAGGCAGCAGATGTGCGCGCCCTGTGTTGTTCCTCTGCATAGTCAGCTCTGCACTAATCAGGGATCAGGGAGCGGCTCAGACAGGCCGGGTGTCTCCTCGCACAGGGACCCTCCTGTCTCAGCCTCCCAAGTTCTGGGATTTACAAGCCTGTCCGCCCAGCTAGTTCCACAGTTGAAAAGGTGTTCTTAAGCGGGGTGTGGTGCTGCACACTTGTAATCCCAGTACTTAGGAGGCTGAGACAGGAGGATCGCAGGTTCACATGCAGCCTCAGCTACTTAGTGAGGCCCTTCATAACTTAGTGAGACCCTGTTTCAAAAGAATAAAAAGTAGGGCTGGGGGTATAGCTTGGAGGTAGAATACCCCTGGGTTCACCAGTACCAAAAATAAATAATAAATGAACACATAAATGGTATTATTAGCCCAGCTTGGTGGCACAAACCCATAATCCCAGTATTTGAGAGATTGAACCAGGAGGATCACAGTTTTGAAATCAATCTCAGCAACTTAGGGAGACCGGAGACCCTGTTTCAAAATAAAAATAAGAAGGGCTGGGGGTGTTGCTTGGAGATAGAATGCCCCTAGGTTCAATCTCTGGTACCAAAAAAAAAAAAGTTATTCTTGCGCTTTGGGGTCTGAAACTTTTGCTTATGCAGGAGAGAACATTCTAATTTTTGTGTAGAAGTAGTCTCCAAGTGCTGAGAAAGCTGAGTTTCCAGTCTTTGTGTGCTATTGGTTTTTCTGGTTTTAGCCCCATCCGACCCCAAGTGTGACTCTTGCCGTTTACATAACTTGTGCTTTGTAACAAGCGGATTACAGATGTATAGAGAGACTTCCCCTGCCGCTTTATTGGGAAGTTTATATGTTTTTTTGAATTTCTGTTTCCCCTACAGAGAAATGGCTAGTGCATTTCGCCTGGAATCCTTTGCCCATGTAAAAAGCAAACAGGTGCCCGAAAGGTTGTGCTCTATTCTGGGAGAAATCTGATTAATGTTGAAGGGCCGCGTGAGGTCAGCCTGGGGCTGCCGACAGATTACTTAGAGAGTGCCAGGCTCAGCTCTCAACGCTATCTCAGATTTTAATGGTTTTCTCGTGAAGGGCATTTGTAGATGAAACCAAATTGTATTCAAAGTTAATTGTGACTGTTGAACAGAGACGGGGTAAGAAGTCCTTTCCTCGAGCAGGCAGTAGTTGAAAAGAAAGAATGATTTATCAGATGACGTTGCAAAGACTATAATTGTATTCCATGTTTTAACATAAATTGTATGCTTTTTTCAGATCATGGTGAAATTTTAGCCCCAGTAAAATAAGAATTTCTCAAACCAGGCATGGTGGCACACACCTGTAATCCCAGTACTTGGGAGGCTGAGACAGCAGGATCGCAGTTTCAAGGACAGCTTCAACAAATAGACTCCCAACAGCCTAGTGAGACCTTGTTTCAAACTAAACATAAAATAGGGCTGGGGGTGTAACTTGCAGGTAGAATGCCCTGGACTCAATCCCCAGTACCCCCCCCCCCCCACGCACACACACACAACAAAGAATTAAAGCAGGTCTGGGGATATAACTTGCAGGTAGATTGCCTCTGCGTTCAACTCCCAGCACCGAAAAAAAAAAATTCCTCAAAAGACCTTCCTTAGTAAACTGTTAGATTTCATCATAGTTGCCCCAGGCCCCGCACAGCTGCTTGTCAAGTGTGAATGGATCCCTCTTCCTGGCAAGGGGGTTCCTCGCCACCCCTCCCCGGCGCCTCCCTTCACCCCCAGTCCACCGCCAGTGTGCGGGCCTCTCTCCAGGGCCGGGAGTCAGACAGACCAGCGGTGGCTTAGGGTCCCTCCTGCTTCTGCTCTCACCCCACACAGCAGTTCTGAGGATCTTTCTTCTTCTTAAACTTTGTTATTTGTATTGTGGAAAATTTCAAATGTGCGTATCAAAGTAGAGAGATGAGTGTGTCTCGCTGGGCTCCAACAACGATCCATTCATGGCCAGGCTTGTCTCATCTGTTCCTCTGTCGCCCACACCACCCTCGAGTGATTTGGAAACAAATCCCAGGCTTCCTTTCATTTAATCAGCTCGGGGAAATTGCCCCAGAGTGAGATCCTGCTTCCGGCTGGCCACGTGAAGCGGGCAGGTTGCGTGCCAGTGGTGGTTAGCTCCTTGCCGCTGACCTTCTTGTCTTCCAAGTGGGGTTCCTCGCCGGGGGTGGTGGTGCACGATTGTAATCCCAGTGCTTGGGAGGCTGAGATAGGAAGATCACAGGTTGGAGGACAGCCTCAGGAGGTAGTGAGACTCTCATCAACCTACTGAGACCCTGTTTCCAAATAAAAATTTAAAAATAGGGCTAGGGGTATAGCTCGAAGATAGAATGCCTCTGGGTTTGACCTCAGTACCACACAGACATACACACACACACACACACACACACACACACACACACACACAATCCAATTCGAGTTCCTCTCCCTAAATTCCACTTCGAGTTTCAATTCAAGTTCTTCTTCCTTTTGTGTGTGTGTTTTGTTGTTTGTCTGTTTTTATTTTAGGAGCTGAGTTTATGCACCAGCTCTGACTGGCTGTAGTAACACTAGGTCAGCACTTTTTCTTTTTTAATCAATTTTCATTCTTATAAAATCAACAGTATCGATAATCCCAATACTTCTATACAACAATGGTAATTTGAGCTAATTTAAGGTAGTTTAATTTTTTTTCAGTACTGGGGATTGAACCTCAGGGGCATTCTACCTCTGAGCTATACCCCCAGCTCTATTTTTTATTCTTTATTTTGAAACAGGGTCTCACTAAGTTTTAATTTTAATTTAATTTTTAAGCTCAAAAGTTTATTAATACCCAGGCATAGTGGTACACACCTGTTTTTTTTTTTTTTTTTTTTTTTTTTTGGTACTGGGGATTGAACCCAGGGACATTCTATCTCCGATCTACACCCCCAACCCTGTTTTTTTTATTATTCTTTATTTTGAAGCAGGGACTCACTAAGTTGCAGAAGGTCTCACTAAATAGCTGAGGCTAGTCACAAACCTGCGATCCTCCTGTCTCAGCCTCCCAAATACTGGGATTACAAGCGTGTGCCACCATACCCGGCTTCAACTTGACCACTTTTTATTCTGAATTTTGGGCAAATATACACACTAGCCAGTAGTACAGTTATGTCCTGAGAAGTGGATGACACTGTTCTCTCACTGTCGTTTTTAGGGGTTGCAGATGGCGTAGGCGGATGGCGAGACTACGGCGTAGACCCGTCTCAGTTCTCAGGGACTTTAATGCGAACGTGTGAGCGCTTAGTAAAAGAAGGAAGGTTTGTGCCGAGTAACCCCATTGGAATCCTCACCACAAGCTACTGTGAGTTGCTGCAAAATAAAGTACCTTTGCTTGGTAAGTAGAAATCCTGTGTGTTCCCTTTTTAAAGAAGCCACTAAGCTGGGCATGGTGGCACATGCCTGTAATCCCAGTACTCGGGAGCCTGAGACAAGAAGATCACAGGTTTGAGGACAGCCTCAGCAAGTAGTGAGATGCTCATCAACCCATTTCCAAAAAATAAATAAATAAATAAAAATAAAAAAGGGCCGGGAGTGTAGTTCATAGGTAGAATGCCCCAGGGTTCAATTCCCAGTATCAAATAAATAAATAAATAAATAAACAAAGAGACAGAAAGGTGTGTTGTTAAAAGGAACTGCTCAAAGCTACTTGCAGCCGGGCGTGCTGGTGCACGCTTGTCATCCCAGCACTTGGGAGGCTGAGACCAGAGGATCTGGGTTCTTGACCACCCTCAGCTACTTAGTGAGGTCCTCCACAACTTAGTGAGACCCTGTTTCAAAAATAAAGAATTCCAGTACTTGGGAGGCTGAGACCCGAGAATCCAGGTTCGAGGCCAGCCTCAGCTACCTAGTGAGGCATTCTGCAACTTAGTGAGACCCTGTTTCAAAATAAAGAATAAAAAATAGGGCTGGGGGTGTAGCTTGGAGGTAGAATGCCCCTGAGTTCAATCCCTAGTATCGCAAAAAAAATAAAATAAAATAAAATAAAGAGCCGGGTGTGGTGGCGCACGCTTGTTATCCCAGCATTTGGGAGGCTGAGACCGGAGGATCCGGGTTCGAGGCCAGCCTCAGCTACCTAGTGAGGCACTCCGCAACTTAGTGAGACTCAGTTTCAAAATAAAGAATAAAAAAATAGGGCTGAGGGTATAGCTCGGAGGTAGAATGCCCCTGAGTTCAATCCCTAGTACCGCAAAAAAATAAATAAATAAATAAAAATAGAGAACACAAAATAGGGCTGGGGGTGTAGCTCGGAGGTAGAATGCCCCTGGGTTCAATCCCTGGTACTGCAAAAAAAAAAAAAAAAAAGAAGCTGCCTATAATACTTGAGGACGCCACAGTCTCATCCCAAGTATTTCATGTTCAGAAACACAAAACATTAAAGCTATGTATTGACATAAGGTAAAAGAAGAAAAACGCTAAAGGCTGTGAATTAGAATATGGCTCTCTACCAGGGCGGAGGAAGGGGGCTCGGCTCTGCCCTCGGGACTCGGGCGATTCCCTTCAGGGAGTTAGGCGCCAGCACACCGTCCTCTGCTAACAGCTGAGGAGTCTATAACATAGTTTGGCCCAAAAGGTGCCTGTTAATCTTGTACTGTAAAATTTAAAGCCAAATACCTGGCACTTGCTTGTCTGGCTTGCGAATGTAGCATCCTTGGCCAGGCTTCTCCATTTGCTGGTCAGATGGTTCCCTGGGAAGTCGCCCAGCCTTCAGAGCAGGCTCTCAGAAAGCGTGCTATTAAGTCTGCTAATTGCCAGCACCTTCTGGCCTCGAGAAGAGAAGACCTCCCCCGCCACTGTCCGTCCACACCGGGCCGCCTCTGCTCGCTGTCACTGGAGGCTGCCACGCTGCTCAAGGGTGCCTTTGATCAAAATTCTTCCTAGAAGCTGGGAGTGGTGGCACACACTTGTAATCCCAGTACTTGAGAGGCTGAGACTGGAGGTTCCAGGTTCATGGCCAGCCTCAGCTACCTAGTGAGGCCCTCTGCAACTTAGTGAGACCCTGTTTCAAAATAAAGAATAAAAAATAGGGCTCGGGGTGTAGCTCAGAGGTAGAATGCCCCTGGGTTCAATCCCTAGTACCACACACACACAAAAAAATCCTTCTTAGAAGGTTCTTTTTAGCCAGGTGTGGTGGTGCACTCTTGTAATCCCAGTAATTTGGGAGGCTGAGACAGGAGGATCAAAAGTTCAAAGTCAGCCTCAGCAACTTAGTCAAGACCCTCAGCAACTTAGGGAGACCCTGCTTCAAAATAAAAAATAAAATAGATCGGGGGTATAATTCAAAGGTAAAATGCCCCAGTACCAAAAAAAAAAAAAAAAGGTGTGTGTGTATATATATATATATATATATATATATATATATATATATATATATATGAATGACAGCTTTACAAGATGAGGGGTTTTCTTTTAATGTAGCCTTTGTTAAAAAGGCTGCCAAGACATGCTTATAATCCCAGTACTTGGGAGGATCCAGGTTCAAGGGCAGCCTCAGCTACTTAGTGAGGCTCTTTGCAACTTAGTGAGACCCTGTTTCAAAATAAAGAATAAAAAATAGGGCTGGGGGTGTAGCTCGGAGGGAGAATGCCCCTGAGTTCAATCCCCAGTACCGAAAAAAAAAAAAAAAAAAGAAGCTGGCGCGTCCGCCGCCCTGCTTCACAGGCAGCTCAGTGGTCGCCGGCACCATGAAGGACTAAGGGGTAGAAGTCCTGGGGGCCTGTGTGGCTCAGCCCTCAGGACGCCCAACACTCCGGTGCAGCAGCACCCTCTCAGTGCTCCCCTGCAGGAGAGCCATGCGCTCTCCCAGCGCTGGACTGGGGGCTGCACGGTCCTCCCTGGAGGACCTCGGGAGTGTGCCTGCTCCGCCCTCCAAGGACCATTCGGTCCTAACTCGGTCATGCCACAGGGGTAGCGAAACGCGCCTGGGTGTGCGGTGAGTAAAGCCAGTCACCTCGAGCCCTTCCTGCCGCAGTGTGTGAAGCCGCACAGCTCACCTCGTTTTTCACTCAGGATGTAATCCCAGCGGCTTGTAGGAGATCTTTTGCTTGGCAGTTCTACTAGTGATAAATGCAGTAAGTTGGGAAGGAAAACTAACTGGTCGTCTGTACTAGCTACAACTCTCATGTCTGTCTGTCTCGCTCTCTCTCAACATTTAAGGGATAGAGACTAGTGACGGCATTAATGTCAGCTTAGTACAGCGCCTGCACTGTAGATAGCAAGGAAACGGAATTACTGAACATTAAGGATGAGCAAACTGCTATATGTAAGTTTTTCACATCAAAATTAGTAACAAAGATTAGATGCCCAGGATGCCAAGAAAGCTTCCTGACACTGGACTCTGCTCCCAGCTGCTGCTTCAACTTTGTCCACGGTAGGCGGTAGGCGTGGAGGCACTTTTATTCCCCAAGGTTAGGAAGAAACAGGCCTGCCCAGAAGTGACTTCCTGTGGCCACCCAGCAGCGCACTGGCTTTTCACCCAGCTACACCTCCAGCCTTTTTAGTTTTTGTTTTGAAACGGTCTTGCTGAGTTGCTGAGGGTCTCTGCTTTGCTGAGGTTTGCCTTGCACTTACACTCCTCCTGTCTCACCCTCCCAAGTACAGGGATTACAGGTGTGCACCACCTTGCCCAGCCCTTTTCCCAATCTTAATGTTTTTGTACTTAAGTCTTACTTCTCTAATTATTTTCTTGGGATAAATTCTCACAGATTCCCAGTATTTGGGAGGCTGAGATGGGAGAATCACAGATTTGAGGCCAACTTCAGCAATTTAGCAAGACCTTGTTTCAAAATAAAAAATGTTGGGTGTAGTGGCACATGCCTATAATTCCAAAACTTGGGAGGCTGAAACAGGAGGATTGCAGGTTTGAAATCAGCCTCAGCAATTTAATGAGACTCTCAGCAACTTAGCGAGGTCCTGCTTCCAAATAATAAAACAGAACCAGGTGTGGTGGCACATACCTGTCAACCCAGTACTTGGGAGGGTGAGATAGGATGATCACAGGTTCAAGACCAACCCCAGCAACTCAGGGAGACCCTAGTTCAAAATAAAAAGTAGGGCTGGGGATGTAGTTCAGAGGTAGAATGCCCCCTTGGGTTCGATCCTCAGTGTCACACTCTCAAAAAAAAGCTCTTTTTTCCCCAGCATGTTGACCTGTGATCGGGTTATTGTCAGCATGTGTGGGGTAGAGCATCCCTACGGGACGCCCTGGGCTGGGCCCTGTGAAGCCTGGGCTCCATCCCTAGCGCTGCAGAGAGAGAGAGTCCTTGCTTAGGCAGGAAACACCTCCCGCGTGTTGCTCTGGAGGTAGGTGGTAAGAACGTGTGTGCAGGGGCGCCCAGAAGGAACTAACGGGCCCTCGCTTTGTTCCCAGGCAGCAGCACCGCCTGCATCGTGGTGCTGGACAGGACGAGCCACCGCCTGCACACCGCCAACCTGGGCGACTCGGGCTTCCTGGTGGTGAGGGGCGGCGAGGTCGTGCACCGGTCGGACGAGCAGCAGCATTACTTCAACACTCCGTTCCAGCTCTCCATCGCGCCGCCGGAGGCCGAGGGCGTCGTCTTGAGTGACAGGTACTGTCCCCTCCCCCGCCCGCGTCCCTCGGCCCACTGCAGCGGGGCAGGGCCAATGCTGGCCTCGCCGGGCCGCCGTCCTTGGGCTGCGGGCACTGGGCTTGCGCTGATGACTGCGCCAGTGGGTTCTGACGGCCCAGAGAGTTAACAAGGCTGCGGACCACGACTTGAGGTGCCCCGCGCGTTGGGGCCTGGAGACGCGGTGGCCGCTGGTGCCTGCTTGTCACTGCCTGCGAGAGCTGCGGGCCTGCTGAGGGAGGGCGGTCGGACGCCCGCTCTCTGTCGGGTGACTGACTCCTCTGGCCTCCTCCGCTGTGCAGCTGGTACCTTGTCCTGCACGTGGTCTCTGAGGATGTCATTAAGGTGTTCTTTTCTTTCTGGCATCTTCTCTCAGCTCATTTTTAAAATTGATTGATTGATTGATTGATTGATTGATGGTACTGGGGATTGAACCCAGGGGCATTCTACCTTGTGACCTACATCCGGAGCACTAATTTTTATTCTTTATTTTGAAACAGAGTTTCACTAAGTTGCAGAGGGCCTCACTAAGTATCTGAGGCTGGCTGGAAACCTGAGGTACTCCTGTCTCAGCCTCCTAAGTGCTGAGATTATAATTGTGGGCCACCACTCCCGGTTCTTGGTTCTTTTTTTTTTTTTTTTTTTTTTTTTTTTTTTTTTTTTTTGCGGTACTAGGGATTGAACTCAGGGGCATTCTACCTCCGAGCTATACTCCTAGCCCTATTTTTTATTCTTTATTTTGAAACAGGGTCTCACTAAGTTGCCGAGTGCCTCACTAGGTAGCTGAGGCTGGCCACGAATCCGGATCCTCTGATCTCAGCCTCCCAACTGCTGGGATTACAAGCGTGTGCCACCACGCCTGGCTTTGGTTCATTTTTATTTTTATTTTATTTTATTTTATTTTTTTTTGCGGTACTGGGGATTGAATCAGGAGGATTCTACCTCCGAGCTATACCCCCAGCCCTATTTTTTATTCTTTATTTGGAAACTGAGTCTCACTAAGTTGCGGAGTGCCTCACTAGGTAGCTGAGGCTGGCCGCGAACCCGGATCCTCCGGTCTCAGCCTCCCGAATGCTGGGATTACAAGTGTGCGCCACCACGCCCGGCTTTGGTTCATTTTTAAATTGTTAACATTCTGCCAGGAATTACTAGCTACTTAGTGAGGCTCCCCGCAACTTAGTGAGACCCTATTTCAAAATAAAATATTAAAAAGTAGGGCTGGAAGTGTAAGCTTGGAGGTAGAATACCCCTGGGTTCAATCCCCAGTGCCACCCCCCCCAAAAAAAATTGTTAACATTCTGAGACAATGGGAATTTCTTTTTTCCTGGGGGAGGGAATGGGGCTTGACCCCAGGGGCTTTCTACCTCTGAGCTCCACCCCAGCCTTATTTTATTTTTCATTTTGAAACAAGGTCCTGCTGAATTGCAGTAGGTCTCACTAAGTTGCTGAGGCTGACCTCGAACCTGCACTCCCTCTGTCTCAACCTCCCAAGTACTAGGATTGCAAGCATGTGCCTCCACACTCAGCTCAATGGGCATTTTTTTGAATTAGCTTTTACAGTTTATCTTAGACTGGAGTAAAACTAAGACAGTATCCGATTTCACTGTGTTAACAACCTTATAGGATCCGGCACACACACCGTTGGCTGCTCATGAATGGGTAATGAGCCTTTCGTAAAAATAGAAGCATTCTAGCCGGTGCTTTTTTATATGTTTTTTTCTCTAGTTACTAGCTCTTATTCAGCCAGGTCTTAAGTCCAAACCAAAATAAAAATGATCATTTCTGCCATCTTTGAATCTGGAATGGACATATTACATAATTGGGTACTTGATATTACCCACTTAAAAAGTCTGTTGCTGGAGACAGGCACGGTGGCACCCACCTGTAATCCGTATCTGGGAGGCTAAGACAGGAGGATTGCAGGTTCCAGGACAGCCTTAGCAACTTAGCAAGACCCTGTTTCAAACTAAAAAATAAAATAGGGCTGTAGGTCAAAGGTAGAATAATTCTCTTGGATTCAGTCTCCAGTGCCACACACACACAAGTCTGTTGCTGACTCCAGGAGAGAGGGAAGTATTCTCTCACGTCCAGGTGTGAGCAGATGAGCGTAACTGGAGGATATTTCAGTACAGTCCTCAGTTAGCCGAGTCGGCCGGCAGCTGTGGAGGAGGAGATGGCTTTGCCTGTCCTTCTTTGCCGCTCTGCTGGGTTTGGCTTTGGGTGCTGGAGCGCACACGCCTCTGCGGGGTGCCCGGCCAGCCTCCAGCAAGGTGCAGGCGCTTCCCAGCCAGGAGCCCAGAGTCGCTCGTGACATGTGACCGCAGCTCGGGTTTCTGCACAGCCAGAGTTTCCAGCAGCACAGTATGTTCAATCAAAATGGGCAGCGCGAGCTGGCGGAACACCAAGCTCATGGGTGGGAGTGCTAGCACAGCCGGAGCGGCCAATGGGAGCCAGTCTCCCAGGCCGACTCGGAAAGGCCACCCCGGAAAGAAAAGCTCAGCATAAACCCCAGCGGCCGTGCCAACCTGGCCAGCAGTCTACACGCCGAGAGCGGGCCGTTCCTAAACACGGAACAGATGTGAGTGTCTTGTGTTCTCTCTGTTCCACAGAAGGAATCGCCTGTGTGTGTGTGTGTGTGTGTGTGTGTGCGCGCGTGTGTGCTCACACACTCCCTGCAGTATGTATCTTCTTAGTTATTGGGCACTCTTATGTATAGAACAATTTGTGGGGGTTTTGTAGTACTAGGGATTGAACCCAGGGGCATTCTACGTCTCAGCTATGCTGCCAACCCTATTTTTTTTTATTTTTTATTTGAAACAGGCTCTCACTAAGTTGCAGATGGCCTCACTAAGTAGCTGAGGCTGGCTGAGAACCTGCAATCCTCAGGTCTTAGCCTCCTAAGTACTGGGATTACAAGCGTGTGCCACCACACCCAGCTTCTTTACATATTTTATAACATGTCACAGAAGTGTAGTCATCCCCCCCCCCCATACTAATTGGAGTGGCGGGTTTTGCTGTCGAGCTCCGGGCACCTTGGTTCTGGCCCCTCCTGCCTGGCTCAGTGCCTGGGTCCTTGCCTGGCTCTTACTCCCTAATTGCAGGTTAAGGCAGGTTACTGGCCGTCGCAGCTCCTTCCCCTTGGGGCCTGGATGCAGGGAAAGTGGCCTCAGGAGAGGCCTAGAGCCAGAGGCGGACACAGTCCCCGGCCTTATGTCTGCTTTCCACAGGCATTGTCAGAGGAAAAGACCTTTCATCTGTTTTTTCTTTTTCTTTTTGTTATTTTTGTGGTACCAGGAATTGAACCCAGGGGCATTCTACCTCTGAGCTACACCCCCAGCCCTATTTTTTTTTATTATTATTATTATTTATTTATTTATTTATTTTTGCAGTACTGGGGATTGAACTCAAGGGCATTCTACCTCCAAGCTATACCCCCAGCCCTATTTTTTATTCCTTATTTTGAAACAGGGTCTCACTAAGTTGCAGAGGGCCTCACTAAGCAGCTGAGGCTGGCTGAGAACCCAGATCCTCCAGTCCCAGCCTCCCAAATGCTGGGATTATAAGCATGCGCCACCACACCCGGCTCTTATTTTTATTTTGAAACAGGTTCTCACTAGGTTGATGAGTCTCACTACTGACTGAGGCTGTCCTCGAACCTGCGATCCTCCTGTCTCAGCCTCCCAAGTACTGGGGTGACAGGTGTGTGCCACCATGTCTGGCTTCATCTGGTTTTTTGTTTTGTTTTTTGCAGTACTGGGGATTGAATCCAGGGGCATTCTACCACCGAGCTCCACCCCCAGCCCTATTTTTTATTCTTTATTTTTGAAATAGGTAGGTTCATCTGTTTTTTAAAAGCTACACACACACACACACACACACACGTACACACGTGAAAATTCTCCCCCCTCTGTGCTCCTAGCCACACATGTCTAGAGGCAGTCACTGTTGGTTTTTTGAGCTGGACATGGTGGCACACACCTGTAATCCCAGTACTTGGGAGACTGAGACAGGAGGATCGCAGGTTCACGGCCAGCCTCAGCAACTTAGTGAGACCCTGTTTCAAAATAAAAGAATAAAATAGGGCTGGGGGTATAGTTTAGAATGCCCATGGTTTCCATCCCAAGTAACACACACACACACACACACACACACACACACACACACACACACAACAACAACAACAACAAAGGGGCTAGGGGTGTAGCTCAGAGGTAGAATGCCCCTGGGTTCAATTCCCAGTTCCACAAATCTAAATAATCGAGTGAATACCAGTGCGTGCCGGAGCACTGTGCAATGCTGGCAGACACAGCCCCTTCTCTGCAGGTGTGTGAGGTGTGACTCAGGGAGTCGGCGTGCCTTCCTCCGAGCTCACCCAGCGCCGATGGGGCACAGTGAATCAGAGGCTGGGATTGGCACTAAAGAGTTAGGAAATGAAGAGTCATCTCCACCAGGGCTTAGATGCACATTAGACCTGACTCAGAAGAGAAGCCTCCTCCGAGCCGCGCACATGACTAATCGGCAGCCTCTACTTGGTGGTTTTACTTGGTGATTCATTAACCCATGAAGTTCCAGATTTTTTTTTTTTTTTTTCGGTACTGGGAATTGAACCCAGGGGTATTCTGCCTCCAAGATACACCCCTAGCCCTATTTTTTAAATTCTTTATTTTGAAACAGGGTCTCACTAACTTGCAGAAGGCCTCACTAAGTAGCTGAGGCTGGCCACGAGCCTGCAATCCTCCTGTCTCAGCCTCCCAAGTACTGGGATTACAAATGTGCGCCACCATACCCGGCTAAATCCCAGATTTTTTTTTTTTTTTTTTTTTTTTTGCGGTACTGGGGATTGAACTCAGGGGCTTTCTACCTCCGAGCTACACCCCCAGTCCTATTTTTTATTCTTTATTTTGAAACCGAGTCTTACTAAGTTGCGAAGGACCTCACTAGGTAGCTGAGGCTGGCCGCGAACCCGGATCCTCCTGTCTCAGCCTCCCAAATGCTGGAATTACAAGCATGTGCCACCACGCCCGGCTTAAATCCCAGATTTTTAATTCTGCAAACTTAATAATTATTTCAGAGTTGCCACATGTGGCGTATGTGTTGCTCGACTTAAGTTTTTACAGATATTCTACATCTGGGACAATGGGACAAAACGGATTAAGCTTTTGGACCATTTATATTAGTGTTCAGTTAATTTTTCTCAAGATTAGAAATTTCAGAATGACTTTTTTAAAAACTGAAAACTAGGCATGGTGATACACACCTGTAATCTCAGTACTTGGCAGGTTGAGACAGGAGGATTGCAGATTTGAAGCCAACCTCTATACTTTAGTGAGACCCTGTTTAAAAACAAAAAAGCTAGGAATGGTGACGCATACTTGTAATCCCAGTCCTTGGGAGGCTGAGACAGGAGGATCCGGGTTCGCGGCCAGCCTCAGCTACTTAGTGAAGCCCTCCGCAACTTAGTGAGACCCTGTTTCAAAATAAAGAATAAAATAGGGCTAGAGGTGTAGCTGGGAGGTAGAATGCCCCTGGGTTCAACCCCCAGTGCCACACACCAAAAAAAGAGACTCCACTTTAAAAGCCTCGTTGCGTTGTAAAACGGTGCCCGCCTGGCCCCCGAGCCTGTCTCTGCGGGGCTGCCTTAACTTTGCCCTTCCCTGCCCTTCCACAGCCCGGACGCTGCTGATAGCACATCTTTTGATGTCCAGTTAGGAGACATTATCCTGACGGCGACAGATGGACTCTTTGACAACATGCCTGATTATATGATCCTGCAGGAGCTAAAAAAGTTAAAGGTAATGAACTCAAAGGTTAGTCCTTGGAAGCAGCGGCCGTCTCTGGGCAGCAGTTTCCTTGAATCCGTTTTATTCTTTGCTGTTTTGGAAAGGATTGTTTTCGTGAACTTTAGGAAAATACTACTTCTAATGTTCCAAACAATTATAAAATTGATAAATGGAAATATTCACAAGCGAACTTGTGGGGAAAAGAAGCTTTCCGCAAGCCTTCAGGAAGGTGCAGGAGAAGGCGGACGAGGACGTTCCTTGTTGGCATTTTTCTTTATATTTTCGTGGTGTCCACTCCGGGTTGTCTTTCTTTTCTTAGTCTTAGAACACACCCGCAGGTGACGGGGCTGGGAAGGACTGGAGCCAGTCGTAGCGGGCCCCGAGCCAGGCAGCTGCGCGTGCTCCTGGCTTTGTGCAAGTGCTGACTCTGGGGACGAGTCCTTTGCCCGCGGGGACTTTCGGTAGTTTCTTCAACTGTTCAAGTAATAGTTTCCTCATCTATAATCTCACCTATAAACACCTATAATATAGGTCCAGGTTTATGTCACAGGGCTACAGGGGCATTAACTGAAACAGGGTCAAGGGAGTCCTTAGTACCACGCACTACCCGCGCGCTTAGTTAACTGTTCAGTGCTTACACGTGGTGGGCACAGTGTTCGGTGTGGTGACAGAATAGTGGGCAGAAACTGCAGTCCCTAGGCCAGCATGGTGGCGCACGCTTGTGATCCCAGTACTTGGGAGGCTGAGACAGGAGGATCGCAGTTTCAAAGCCAGCCTCAGCAACTTAGTGAGGCCCTCTGCAACTTAGTGAGGCCCTGTTTCAAAACAGAAAAATAAAAAGGGCTCAGGGTGTAGCTAAGAGGTAGAATGCCCCTGGGTTCAATAGCTAGGTTGGCTGGTTACATAGGTGGGAAGGAAGGTAAGATTGATTGATTTAGAATCCCTGAATGTTGGAGCTGAAGTGAGGGAGGGAAGGAGAGAGGAAAGGGAAGGGAGAGTGGGAGGGAGGGGAAGGGGGGGGGGTTAGAGCTCCGGAGTGTTGGAGCTGACAGACCTGGCTTTCCCTCGCCTGCTTTGCAGGTGGGGAAGTACCAGCAGCAAGGATGGTGTGGCTTGAGGTCATCCCGCTGGACTGGGGGGTTTCCAGGAGGACCACCTGCCACTCTCTCTCTCTCTCTCTTTTTTTTTTGTACTGGGGAATGAACCCAGAGGCATCATTTTACCTAAGAGCTACACCCACAACCCAATTTTATTTCTTATTTGGAGACAGGGTCTTGCTAGGTCGACGAG
This sequence comes from Graphiurus murinus, assembly GCA_004027655.1. Lineage (NCBI taxonomy): Eukaryota > Metazoa > Chordata > Mammalia > Rodentia > Gliridae > Graphiurus > Graphiurus murinus. The sequence continues at coordinate 46,478 of PVLC010006019.1, forward strand.
TCTCACTACTTGCTGAGGCTGTCCTTGAACCTGCAATCCTCCTGTCTCGGCCTCCCAAGTGCAGGGATTACAAGTGTGCGCTACCACATCCGGCTCAACCACTTGCCACTCCTTACCAAGGGCAAGCTACAGTGACCAGGGTGCTGCGTGTCCAAGCAGGAGCTCAAGTCATCCTGCAGCCGCTGTGGGTCCATCGCATTGGAACAAGAATGCCTTAAGAATTGCAAATGGGGAAGCAATACTGACAATCCAAAGTTGAGGGCCAAGGCCACCCAGCAAAGGCCTGTGAGGACCCAGGTGTGCGGCGGCAGCCTGTTAGGCAGAGCTCCTGTCTTCCTGTCTTCTCTAGCATAAAACATAAATGGTATCGCCAGGCGAGGTGGCACAGGCCTGTAATCCTAGTACTTGGGAGGCTGAGACTGGAGGGTCATAGGTTCAAGGGCAGCCTCGGCAAGCTCTCAGCAGCCTAGTGAGTGAGACCCTGTTTCCAAATAAGAAATAAAATCGGGCCGAAAGTGTAGCTTGGAGGTAGAATGCCTCTGGGTTCAGTCCCCAGTACCAAAAAATGAATAAATAAATAATAAGTAAATAAATGGTAGAAAATGTATTGAGGTAAACGGGACTGCCTTAGAAAGTGGTGTCAGCGAGAAGCACGCTTTGGTGAGGATGTCTGGGCGGTGTTCTGGTAAAAATCTCTCCCTTATCCTTTCACGTTTAGAATTCAAATTATGAGAGCATACAGCAGACGGCGCGGAGCATTGCTGAGCAAGCTCACGAGCTGGCCTACGACCCAAACTATATGTCACCTTTCGCACAGTTTGCGTGTGACAACGGGCTGAATGTGAGAGGTGAGCGTTCTTTGAGAAGGTCAGGAGGGTGGGAGCGTTTTCCTGCGGAGCGGGGAGAGCTGCGCCGCGGGCCAGGTCCAGGGCGGAGCCTCGAGCCTCCTTCAGGACTGAGCCTCGTTGGTTGGCACCGAGGCCAGGGGCGGAAGGGCCCTTCGCGCCCCTGCTTGGCCCTGCGCCTGGAGCCCCGGCCCTGCCCACCCTGCACACTCCTCCCCCTGGAGCGCTCTGCCCTTCACGGCCTGCCTGGCTGGTGGCCTTTGCCTGCCAGATTACCTCGGCGGCTTTTGAAAGGGGAGGCCTTGCAGGCGGCCCTTGACGGAGGCGCCCTCTGTCCCCTGCGTGCTGTGGCTTTGGGAGCAGGCCAGGCTCGGAGCCGGGAGACACAGTGGGGCTGGCGTGTGAGAGCTTGGTCAGGTTCTTGCCGAAGTAATATTATGACATGTGGAGTATTTCTCAGCCTCCAGAAAATGTTAGAATAGAAGAACGCTCATGCCATGGCTGCTTGGCAGAGGAGCATTCGAGGCTATTCCTAGTTTCAAAACACTCGGTGTGTTTGTCCAAATTAGGATGGTGGTGGATGCATGCAACTTTCCTGCCTGTCGGCTCAAGTTATCGGAGCCGACTTGGCCTCGGTGATTGATGAGAACAGTGTGGTGGCCTTTTCCACAGGGCTCCTGTTCTGAAGGAGCACAGATTTATTTTATTATTTTTTTTTCTTTTTTTTTTTTTTTTTTTTGCGGTACTGGGGATTGAACACAGGGGCATTCTACCTTCGAGCTATACCCCCAGCTCTATTTTTTTTATTCTTTATTTTTGAAACCGAGTCTCACTAAGTTGCGGAGTGCCTCACTAGGTAGCTGAGGCTGGGCTCAAACCCGGATCCTCCGGTCTCAGCCTCCCAAATGCTGCACCACCACACCCAGCTTTATTTATTTATTATTATTATTTTTTCCTTAAACCTCTAAGTGAATTACTTGAAGTTTCTTGGTGTTTTCTGGGGTTTTTTTGTTTCATTTTGTTTTTTTGCTTTTTCATACCAGGGATTGAACCCTGGGGCATTCTATCTCTGAACTACATCCCCAGCTCTATTTTTTTTTTTTTTTTTTTTTTTTTTTGCGGTACTGGGGGTTGAACTCAGGGGCATTCTACCTCTGAGCTACACCCCCAGCCCTATTTTTTATTCTTTATTTTGAAACAGGGTTTCACTAAGTTGCGGAATACCTCACCAGGTAGCTGAGGCTGACCATGAACCTGGATCCTCCGGTCTCAGCCTCCCAAATGCTGGGATTACAAGTGTCCGCCACCGTGCCTGGCTCCTCAGCCCTATTTTTTATTCTTTATTTGGAAACAGGGGTCTCACTAAGTTGCAGAGGACCTCACTAAGTAGCTGAGGCCGGCCACGAGCCTAGAATCCTCCAGTCTCAGCCTCCCAAGTACTGGGATTACAAGCATGCACCACCATGCCCAGCACTCCCAGCCTTTTTTTTTTTTTTTTTCGGTACTGGGGATTGAACTCAGGGGCATTCTACCTCCGAGCTATACCCCCAGCCCTATTTTTTATTCTTTATTTTGAAACCGAGTCTCACTAAGTTGCGGAGTGCCTCACTAGGTAGCTGAGGCTGGCTGCGAATCCGGATCCTCCAGTCTCAGCCTCCCGAAAGCTGGGATTACAAGCATGCGCCACCACACCCAGCTAACTCCCAGCCTTTTTTATTATTTCATTTTGAAACAGGGTCTCGCTAGGCTGATGAAAACTGCTTGCTAAGGCTGGCCTCGAACCTGCAATCCTCCTGCCTCATCCTCTCAAATACTGGGGTTGCAGGTGTGTGCCACCACACCTGGCCTTTAGGCTGTGTTGACAAACTGAATTTGCCTGAAAGTATTTACTGTAGTACTTATGTAGGCCCATATATTTGACTGACTTTTCCTTTTAAAGCATACTGATGGGTTTTGTTTTTGTTTTTGTTGTAGGTGGAAAGCCAGATGACATCACCGTCCTCCTCTCCATAGTGGCTGAGTACACAGACTGACCTCCGAGTGTCAGCACCTGCCTTCCTTCCACCACCCTGGTTTTCCCTGCCACGCGTGCTGATCCTGCGGGCAGGACCACGTTTCTTTGCCACTGATGTCCTGTGAGACCGTCGAGATCTCCGATGAGAACCACTCCTCCTCCGCTCCCTCGCATCTGCGGCAGCACTTAGAGGGGCGGCGCTGGGAGGCCGGCCCTCGGTCCTCACGGAGGTTTTCAAAGCCTGTCACTTTTCAGAGACTGTCACTTTCCAAAAGCAGTCGAAGTATTGAAAGTGAGTAATGCTGGTAAAGTGAATCCAGAATCACACTGAGTCAAAGGGATTTTCACAGTGAACACAAACTGTATGTTATGCTTCGTCTACTAGAAAACGTGTTATCATCAAAGGAAGCGTCCGTGTGTGCCCTGCAGACAGTCTTTGTCATGACGATCGGGTGTGGCTGTATGTTTTGATTATAAGCTCCTATTTTCCAGGAGCTTATAATTCTGCTCTAAAACTGCTCTGGGTTATGAAATCTCTATCCCAGGAGCTTTTTTTGTCACAAATTGGAAGACAAATAATTTTAGTTTTATGGATGCAAATATCTTGTGCTTTGTGTTCCCGTGATTAAAGTTTAGGCAGTTTATTGCTTAGTCCAGATCACAGGCTGGTGGCCTGATCTCTAGGAGGGTGGCAGAGGGAGGCTCCTTACCGGAATTTTTTAATGGAAGCACCCAAGATTGTAAAACTCCTCAAAGCCTAGAAATGTAACGCTACAGCTGAACCCCTCGGCTGTCTGAAGACGCCCTGGGATGGGGTCTCTCAGCCCTGGGCCTCACGCGCTGAGAGAAGATGGCTGTAGCCAGGATTTTCATTGGCGTTTGAGGGTCGTGTGGCCCTTGGTGCCCTCCACCCTTGCGTAGGAGCCTTGCTTCTTCCTTAGAGCATGCGCCCACCCCGCCGCGTGCGGGGCCACAGCACCGAGCCCATGAGGAAAACTAGTGATGACCTGACATTTGTAGTCACCCCAAGCAAACGTGGGGGTGGCTGAATCAAGCTTAATGTTTACAGTTTCCGAATAGCCATTTTGCAGTGTATAATTTCCTTATAAAACTACCCTGCATTCGGTTTCCCATTACCCGCAAGCTCCAACTTATTTTTAAGGTTTGTGTACAAGGTGACTGCTGTAAAGATATATATTTTTGGGGTCAGTTTTTTTCCTTCATTAACTTGGTGGTAGAAAAAAAAAAAATATATATATATATATATACTTAGAAATCCTTAAATTAAAGCCATGTTTTCTATATACGTCAGGTTACATTGGTGTATAGTCAAGAATGCAGGTAAACCTGGCGAGAACCTACTTGAGGAGAACTCGGACGGTCTTTTCTCTGAAGGAGACACTGACTCCCTGGTTTATTGCATTCAAACTTCTATTTGAGGGTACCTCAACTTGTTTGAAAAGATTTTGTTTTGTGAATTTGTACTGTATATTTGAGTAACTGTTGAGCTTATGTTTTATTTAAAATTGTTTAACATGTACCATGTACATGTCATTACTATATTTCAATGCATCATGCTTGTAACAGGCATTTCATTTATAATAAGAATGAGTTATTCATTTGTAAGCCGTTCAGTAATTTATCTACTATTCCTAAATTGGCATAATGTTAGATATCTATTTTGAATCACCTTTAATTACACGTCAGAATGCCTTAACTACCCTAACTTCACAAAAGCGGAATTCTTTGGTCGAGGAGAGACGGGCGGGGCGGGGTGGGGGGGAGACTGTAAGGAAGGAGGGACCGTCACGCCAGCTGCAACAGGGATGTGCACGGCAAGCGGTGGGGTATTTATTTTGCACAAACTATTTGCAGTCTCTGTGTATTGAAAAAGTAAAGAAAGTCGCGTCCAGAAGGGGTTTGTCAAAGGATTACATTTCTAAGGGGACTGGTGACTTGGGCTCTTTTGTTTGGGGTTTGTAATCATTGGTGGTCAGAGGTGCGTAGCCTGTGATCTGGATCAGTCTTGCATTAATTTTCCAATGCCTACATTTAATTCCTGGTAAGAGCAGCTGGTCAAGTTCTTGGCTTTTCTCTGCTCTCACTTAACCCGTCAAACAATCTTTGTAAAGTTAGATCAGTGGTGTTTTACACAACTCATTTAATCAACTTACTTTTTTTTGAGAAATGATCGCTAGAAATCTACAAGGTGGTTGTTCTCGTGACATTGAAAATATCGGGGCAAGAACTGAGTGTCACAGCAGAATTGGCTTCGGACCCGGCCTGTGGGTTAATGACAGAAGATACTCCATTTTCTTCCTCCCCTGTCCTTTTGGTGTCATGTACTTCCTCTTGTGGCGCAGGAGCCGGGTCGAGAGTGCGGCCTGGCAGTGGCTCGCCTCCTCTCAGTGGCGGGAGGCTGAGTTGGACCCAGAGGAGAACTGTCCACGTCACACGCCAGGCTTCTGGGGGTGGGAGCGAGCGCTAACCTCGTGGGGGTCTGCTCTTCAACCTGACGTGTGTGTCAGTGGTATTTTCAATCAAGCAGTGTAAACACACGCGCACATTTGCCTCATGAAATGGACTTTTATAACAAAAGAGAAAATTTGGATTTCTAATTTACAAACGGCAAGTTATTTCTCCCTCTCTGGATGCACCAAAGACCAGTAAAGTTTATAGCTTTTCCATCTATATTTATAAAGCAATACTGTATTATAAAAATCAATATTTTTATCACATGCTTGAAATTTTTATTTTGTTCTGTTTTAAAATGTGCACTCAACATATCAGAACCTTATTTCTTCCTATGAACTTAAGCTGCCTGCGCACAAAAAGAAATCTTTTTCTTTTCCTTTTTCTTTTTTTTAACCCAATGGAGATGAAGTAGGTAAGAGCTCCGAAAAACTGGAAGAAGGAATGAGGAGAAAAGCCCAAGTTCCTCGTCCTGAATGACTGCTCGCTTGACACGTTGACGGCACTCACTCACAAAGCATCCGTCCCAGGTGTACGTGTCTGGGGGTGGGCGGTGGCGACACCAGAAACCCGGGCCGTCCTCCCCGTCGGCTGTGTCCCTTCAGGAGAGAGAGTAGCCCGAAGACAGAAGCCACCTGCGGCACCACCCGCCTCGACGCGGTACCCAGGCAGGGGTGGCGAGGGGACCCACGTGGAGTGGCGTGTTCCGGAGTCCAGGTGGGCTAGAACTGCGCACGCGTTTGTCGTTCCTTGTCACCTCATGCCAGCTATCGATGAGAGAAGCTACAGCACCCAGTTTCTCTGGAAACTGAATCACATGTTTGCACTGACAAATTTTATAATACCAGGATAAAACAAACTCTGCTTATAAAACAAAATAGGAAGCAGAAAACATTTCGATGCTATTTTAAAAAAAATTTGTTGCAAAATTGAACTTCTTGACTAAAAAGTGTTCATGTCAAAATTTCACTGTTAGCAGGTAGTTTGTGGCAAAGATGGCTGAATAAAGAAGCAAATTTGAATCTGTGTATACTAATAAGCTGCTTTTTTTTTTTTCTGTTGAGACTATCATTATTTGTCTTACCCAAGAGGCAATTACCTGAATTGGATGTCTGAAATATAACTTATGCAGGAATAGTTCTGTAAATACATTTAAATAAACTGTAAAGATATTTAATAAATATAGTATTTATACTAAGCCGCGGACTCCTTTTGTTTTGTATAGTAACTAAACAAGACAAGCCCTTGACACCCAGGTGGTTGGCCTCTGATAATCTGTCAGGTTCTCATTTCCAGGGCGGTGACCCCCGCAGGGATCTGCGTTTCCGGCGATCCTTTTCGGGCCCCTCCTCCCTCGGCTGCCCTGCCGCAGCTCTCCCCACTGCAGGTTTACTGCAGCATGAACTGCATCAGTGGACTGTTGGCTGGATGGGATTACAGAGGTCTTCCCAGCTGAGGCTTTGCACTTTCTCAGTGGAACAGAGTGGAACTGCTAGAAGAATCTGGTGCAATTAAACTTAGCACTCTGTACTGAAATTCTGATATCAGGAGTGCTTACATCTCAACAATGTAACTTTTTTCTTTTTGGTGGCACTGGGGATTGAACCCAGAGGCACTCTACCTCCAAGCTACACCCCCAGCCCTATTTTTTATTCTTTATTTTGAAGCAGGGTCTCACTCAAGTCTTGTGGTACTGGGGATAGAACCCAGAGGCATCCTACCTCTGAGATATACTCCCCTCCTCTTTTTTATTTCTTATTATAAAACAGGGTCTCAGCTGGGCATGGTGGCACATGCTTGTAATCTCAGTACTTGGGAGGCTGAGACAGGAGGATCACAGGTTTGTGGCCAGCCTCAGCTACTTAGTGAGGCCCTCTGCAACTTAGTGAGACCCTGTTTCAAAATAAAGAATAGCTGGGCGTGGTGGCACACATGTGTAATCCTAGAACTTGGGAGGCTGAGACAGGAGGATCCGGGTTCTCAGCCAGCCTCAGCTATTTAGTGAGGCCCTCCACAACTTAGTGAGACCCTGTTTCAAAAAAGGAATAAAAAATAGGTCTGGGGGTATAGCTCAAAGGTAGAATGCCCCTGAGTTCAATCCCCAGTATAGTAGCTCAGAGGTCAAATGCAACTGGGTTCAATCTCTAGTACCACTAAATAAATAAATAAGTAAATAAATAAATACCTAAAACAGGGTGCTCACTCAGTAGCTGAGGGTCTTGCTACATTGATGAGTCTGTCCTCCAACCTGAGACCCTCCTGTCTCAACCTCCCAAGTCCTGGGATTACAAGTGTGCACCACCATGCCCAGCTCAGTGTAGCTCTACAGCTCAGGCTGTCCCCGGGGTGCTACTGAAGATGCTCCCCGAGCAGCTGAGCCACCCCCACCCCACCCCAGATCCTCGTCCGCAGCAAGGAGGCCCGAGGGATCACCCTGGGTATGACAGCTGTGTCGTCATCTGCATTCGTTAGGAGTATAAATTCAGTGTAAGCAGAAGAGACACAAATCTTCAGCCCACAATGAGGAAAGACGTAGTTTAAATTATGTGGGCATTGCCAGTTTCCACAAAAAGCTGGGTGAACGTCCATTTTCGTTCACTGAGTAATATCTTGGGATGAGCTGGAGTTTTTATTAGGTGGTTGTGGGTAGCTGTGACTCATCACTAAGCCGCAAGAGCCAGATCCATTCTGCTTTCAGTTGGAACCCTGCTCGCAGTTCTAAAGCAGACTAATCCACCCAGCCACCTTTTCAATTTCTCACAAAATCTAAAGTGCAATTGCTCAGCGCTCACACTTCCTTGTGGCTCCATGGTCCCAAAGATATAGCAATACAGTGGCAGGAGGCGGGTTGGTCAGATCAGGGGAGGAGAGAGGCGTATCACAAGGCATTACATAACGGGGGCTCCTGCCAGGTTTCTTGTTTTTATTTTTTTATTTTTTTTTAGTCTCTACAGGTAAGCTAATTCTTAAAGAACAGGGGCATTTGTCACCCACATCCCACTTGGAGCCCAGGCTGTCCAACTGGAGGTGGAGCTGTGTGTCAGATAATACAGACCTGTCGAGCATTAGCTGGGCGTGGTGGTACATGCTTGTAATCCCAGTATTTGGGAGGCTGAGAAAGGAGGATTGCAGAGTTGAGGACAGCCTCAGCAACCTAGTAAGACCCTGTTTCAAAACAAAAAAATAAAAAAGGAGTGGGGGTGTGGATCAGAGGCAGAATGCCCTGCGTTCAGTCCCCAGCACCCATGCACAGGACAGGAATGTCTGCCATCGCTTCCACTCAGTTCTTTTTTTTTTTTTTTCAGTACTGGGGATTGAACTCAGGGGCGTTCTACCTCCGAGCTACACCCCCAGCCCTATTTTTTATTCTTTATTTTGAAACCGAGTCTCACTAAGTTGCGGAGGGCCTCACTAGGTAGCTGAGGCTGGCCGCGAACCCGGATCCTCCGGTCTCAGCCTCCCGAATGCTGGGATTACAAGCCTGTGCTAACACGCCCGGCTTTCACTCAGTTCTTAATGCGTCAGGCTGCAACGTAAAAATCCCACCCAGAAATCAGGACCATTGAAGGCTATGAGGTCAAATTTTGCAAAATACAAAAAGACTGAAGTGAGGGAACAGACTATATTTTTATTTTTTTTTTACCAGGAATTATTTTCTTTAAAATCTTATAATAAACAATGGACAAAAAAAGTCATGTCATGACATGAAGAAAGATTGTGTAACTTTTTGCTGTTTCTGAAATGACCAAACTCAAGTGTTGGCAGTTAAATAGAAAAGGCGCCCATCTACGAGGCATGGCCACGTCAGGCCCCCTCGGCCCCGAAGACTCCACTCAACACTGGCAGGGAGCCGAGCCTGGCGGCGCACACCTGTGAGCCCAGTTCTTGGGAGGCTGAGACAGGAGGATCACAGGTTCAAAGCCAGCCTCAGCAACTTACAAGGCTCTCAGAAACCTAGTGAGACCCTGTTTCCAGATTAAAAAAAAAAAAAAAAAGCAGGGGGCTTGGGGTGTACCTCAGATGTAGAATGCCCCTGGTTTCAATTCCTAGTACAAAAAAAAACAGAAAAATTTGTTAAAGCCTCTGGATGAACATAGATTGGACTGAAGAACTCTAACCGGCTTATTCCTGCACAGGAAACTCTTCTGCGCCCAAGTAGTGAAATGGACGTGAAGCAAGTTGTCCGCACTTGAGAGGCAGCGGCCGCCTCTAGATCCGCGGCCGGACGGGACGGTGTCGTTCAGGAGAGCTGTCTCGGAGCTCCAGCACCGTCCGCGCTCGAGGTGTGGCACCCAGCGCCTCTCCGCACTAGGACGTGGAGTCGCTGCCATTGGTCGTGTCCTCTTCGCTGTCGCTGGCCATCGCCAGGCTGTCGAGAGGCGGGTGGTGTTCCTGCTGGCCGGAAGAAACTGCTCCAAAGAACAAGCAAGAAAACTGGAGGGAAAAAGAACCGCTCTGTTCATTCTGACGTGAGAGCGTGCCGTGAATACCGCTCTTGGTGACCGTCCTCTTGCAGGAATGCGGCCAGGCAGCGTGCCTACCCCTGTTGGGTCACATGACACCAGAGCCTTCGTCGCTGGGCCAACTCCATATAAACCAGACCCTCCCCTGACTCCAGAGGCACAAGTCCTGCTGGCTCCCTGGGCCACCCTGGGCCTGCGCAGCCGGGGCCTGAGCTGCCTCACACGCCCTCTCTCCCCCTCTCCTTAGTCCTGCCTTCACTTGTTGGTTTGTGTGTGTGGTGCTGGGGAGTGACCCCAGGACATTCTCCTCCAGGCTGCACCCCCAGCCCTATTTTATGTTTTATTTGGAAATGGGGTCTTACTAAGTTGCTGAGGACCTTGCTAAGTTGCTAAGGCTGGTTTCTAACCTGCAACTTTCCTCCCTCGGCCTCCCAATTATGGGACTACAGGGGTGCGCCATCACACCTGGCTTCTGGCTCCACCTTGAGCCACCGTCTCCCCAGCCATCTGTCCCCTAGCCACATGTTGTCCTTTAGTCCCCTAAAGCCAGCATGGCCCCTCCCGCCACAGGGCCTTGGCAGGCACCCAGCTCCTCCCACACACTACTTCCTTATCCTGGGCAGCTCAGCTCCAATACCAGCTTCAAAGGGAGGACTCTGGCCTCCTGGATGCCATTATTCTACACCTTAAATCTTCTCAAAGCACCCTGACTATTTCTTGTTGGGTTGCCCATTAAAAGTAAGCACAGTATATGTGACCAAAAGAACTGTTTAGCTGGGCATGGTGGCGCACGCTTGTAATCCCAGTATTCAGGAGACTGAGACAGGAGGATCGGGGTTCGTGGCCAGCCTCAGCTACTTAGACCCTGTTTCAACATAAAAGACCATCTCTGGGTTCAATCCCCAGTACTCACCCCCCAAAAAAGAAGGAAAGAAGAAAGAAGGGAGAGAGGGAGGGAGGAGGAAGGGGGTCCGTTTCCGAGCGCCCTGCTTGTCCCCTCACCTTCCCGAGGGGAGGCGCGCCGGGCCCTTCCTCTGCAGAGCTGACGCTGCTCTCCGGGACCTCGCAGGTGTCGTGTCCTCTGGCTCGCTCTGTCACGGGGCTCGCCCTGTTCCCCACTGCAGAGCCTTCCGATTTCTTCGGGGGGTCCTCGCGAGGATGGAGCCTTTTCCGTGCTGCTTTTCTGGAGAGACACTCTGGGACCTGGCTGGTGGCACTTTTATCAGTCTTCAACTGCAACTGTACCACATCTGACCTGAGGTATTAACAGGGATTAAATGAGCTGCTTACTTTCTTTCCTTTTTCTTTCTTTTCTTTGGTGCTGGGGATTGAACCCAGGGGCATTCTACCTCTGAACTACCCCCCCAGCCCTATTTAGTTTTTATTTGGAAACAGGGTGTCGCTAAGTTACTGGGGGCTGGCCTCAAATCTGCAATCCTCCTGTCTCAGCCTCCCAGGTACTGGAGTGACAGGTGTGAGCCACCACACTCGGCTTTGGGTAAAATTCCTGATGTTGTGTTTTACTCCTCACTCGTTTTCTTGGTGAGCATCACTGAATTATTGCAGAATAAGATGGCATCACTCATCCCAACTGATAAGGCAGTTCAAACACAGCCTTACCTTTTTCGTGTCTGGGACAGACAGAGGGATGGTGGCGAAGACATCCCACTGAAATTGTCAGTTGATGTCGACAAAATGAAGTCAGCTTCCAAGAGCATATCCTCAATGCTTAATACCACAGGCCTAAAAGGGCAAAGTCAAAACAAAAATTAAATTCATTGTGTGTGTGTGTGTGTGTGTGTGTGTGTGTGTGTGTGTTTGAGAGAGAGACAGAGAGAGAGAGACAGAGACAGAGACAGAGAGAGACTGGGGATTGAACCCAGAGGAATTCTGCTGCAGAGCTAAGCCCTCAGCCCTGTTGGGTTTTTTTTTTTTTTTTTTTTGTGGTACTGGGGATTGAACTCAGGGGCATTCTACCTCCGAGCTATACCCCCAGCCCTATTTTTTATTCTTTATTTTGAAACCGAGTCTCACTAAATTGCGGAGTGCCTCACTAGGTAGCTGAGGCTGGCCGCGAACCCGGATCCTCCTGTCTCAGCCTCCCAAATGCTGGGATTACAAGCGTGCGCCACCACGCCCGGCTTCCTGTTGGGTTTTTTATTATTTTTTTATTTTGAAACAGGATCTCACTAGGTTGATAAGAGTCTCACTATTTGCTGAGGCTGGCCTCCAACCTGTGATCTTCCTGTCTCAGCCTCCCAATTACTGGGATTACAGGTGTGTGCCACTATGCCGGGCAAAATGAAATTCATTTTCTGATGGACATTAATAACATATTAGAAACAAACAAAAAAAAATAGTCGAAGAGAGAACACATTAGAAATGCTACTCAAGCCGGGCGTGGTGGTGCACACTTGTAATCCCAGCATTTGGGAGGCTGAGACCGGAGAATCCGGGTTCTCAGCCAGCCTCAGCTACCTAGTGAGGAACTCCAGAACTTAGTGAGACCCTGTTTCAAAATAAAGAATAAAAAATAGGGCTGGGGTATAGCTTAGAGGTAGAATGCCCTTGAGTTCAATCCCCAGTACTGAAAAAAAAGAAGACTAGGGCTGGAGATATAGCTCGGAGGTAGAATGCTCCTAGGTTCAATTTCCAGTACCGCAAAAAAAAAAAAAAAAAACTGACTTCATAAAACACATCTTAACCCAATCCCCTCTCTTTTTTTTTTCTTTTCTGTCTTTTTTTTTTTTTTTTTGCAGTATTGGGGATTGAACCCAGGGGCATTCTACCTCCAAGCTATACCCCCAGCCCTATTTTATTTTTAATTTATAAACAAGCTCTCATTAAGTTGCTGACAGCCTCACTAAATTGCTGAGGCTAACTTCGAACCTGTAACCGTCCTGCCTCATCCTACCAAGTGCTGGGATTACAGGAGTGAGCCACCATGCCCAACTGAGTTATCAATTTTCTTTTCTTTCTTTCTTTCTTTTTTTTCTGGTACGGGGGATTGAACCCAGAGGCATTCTACCTCCCCCATCCTGATTTTATTTTTTATTTTGAAACAGGGTCTCACTAGATTAATGAGAATCTACTTGCTGAGGCTGTCAACAAACCTGGGATCCTCCTGTCTCAGTCTCCCAAGTACCAGGATTACAAACATGCCACCATGCCCAGATGAGTTACCAATTTTCTTTTTCCTGCAGCACTGGGGATTGAACCCAGAGGCATTTTACCTCCAAGCTACACCCTCAGCCCTATTTTTTATTCTTTATTTTAAAACGGAGTCTTACTAAATTGCAGAAGGTCGCACTCAGTTGCTGAGGCTGGCTGAGAACATGCGATCCTCCTGTCTCACCACGCCCAGTTGCGTTATCAATATTCCAATGCCATGTTAAGGCATCTTTCAAATTTTTAGTTTGATAAATGAGGATAGTAAAGTTAAGGCCTAAATTGATTTCACCACTATCCAAATTGCAGAGGGTTTTATTATCTGTATGTAACAAAAGAAAAGAAACACACTCAAAAAAGTTTTTATGGACCTACTTTCCAGGAAAATCAAAATGAATGGCTATAGGAGCGTGTGTAGCTTCTGAAAACATCAGCACTCCCTAAAGAAAAAAAAGAAGAAAAAAAAACTTGAAGTCTTTATTTTAAAAATACTACCATTGAAAATTAGAAGTTGAATTTGACACAAATACTGGCTTACCTTCAATTCCTTGAAGCAAAATGTTATTTCAGTATCCAATCCAATCTGAAAGAAGTCAAACTCTTCTGCACCCACAGACATCTCACTGTACACAGAATTGGTCAAATCTGTTTCTTGTTGAGGGAGATTAAAGAATAAAATTAGTCCCAGAGGAATTTGTTAAATTTTAGTGGGAAAATATAACCATAAATGGTAGGTTAAAAATAGCCACGATTAGCCGGGCGTGGTGGCGCACGCTTGTAATCCCAGCATTCAGGAGGCTGAGACCGGAGGATCCGAGTTCGCGGCCAGCCTCAGCTACTCAGTGAGGCACTCCGCAATTTAGTGAGACCCGGTTTCAAAATAAAGAATAAAAAAATAGGGTTGGGGGTGTAGCTCGGAGGTAGAATGCCCCTGAGTTCAATCCCCAGTACCGAAAAAAAAAAAAAAAAATAGCCATGATTAGAACCAGGCTGTAATCCCTTGGGAGGCTGAGACAGAAGGATCGCAGGTTGCCGGCCTCAGCTACTTAGGCCCTCTGCAACTTAAAGACCCAGTTTCTAAGTAAAAAATAAAATAGGGGTGGCGGTATAGTTTACAGGTAAAATACCACTAGTTAAATCCCCAGTAACACACACACACACACACACACACACACACACACACACACATACACACACACACACAGACGCCACAGTTGGTGGCACATGACTGTAATCCCAGCATTTGAGGGGCTGAGGCAGGAGATTCAGAGGATCACATCACAGGTTTGAGGACAGCCTCAGCAACATAACCAGACTGTCAGCAACCTAGTGAAACCCTGTTTAAACAAAAAATAGGGCTGGGGGTGTAGCTCAGAGGTAGAATGCCCCTGGGTTCAATCTCTGGCACCACAAACAAACAATAAAACCATTCCTGCCATCCCAGTACTTGGGAGGCTGAGACTGAAGGATCCAGATTTGCGGCCAGCCTCAGCTACTTAGTGAGGCCCTCTGTAACTTCGTGAGACTGTTTCAAAATAAAGAATAAAAAATAGGACTGGGGGTGTAGCTCAGAGGTAGAATGACCCTGGGTTCAATACCCAGTACTGCAAAAAAAAAAAAAAAATTCCTGCCTTTACATTCTCTCTTTACTGCTATCACCAAAACCAAATGATCAAGGTCAAAAAGTCCCAAACAACTTGTGCCAGAAAGACCCTGGCAAGTTTTCATGATATCAAAACTCCTCTCCAAGCTGGGTACTGTGGCAAGCACCCCGGGGTTCCAGCTACAGGTGTTGAGGTGGGAGGCTGAGGCAGGAGGCTCCCTTGAGACCATGAATTGGAAACATCCAGGCCCCATTTCAAAAAGAAAAACCCCTCTATTCCAACTAGATGACTTCTAGAAGAGCTGACTTAAAGAATATTCACATTTTTGCCTTATGTATTTGCCATCCGGAATATCTTAAATTTCTAATATATTTTTCTTCTTAGGTAGTTAAAGATCTCAGACTGCTGGCCTCAGTTTTTCTTTATGCTAAATACAAAGAATGGTCAAGGATGAGAAATAAACCTCTAAATCTTAACAACTTAAATAGGTTTCCCTCGGTGCCATTCTCTTAATTTTAAAACAACCTGAATTTCTTTTTTTCTTTTTTTTTTAATGGTACTGGGATGGCACCCAGGGGCATTCTAACTCCAAGATAGACCCTCACCGCTCCTTTTTATCCTTTATTTTGAAACAGGGACTCACTAAATTGCAGAGGGCCTCACTAAGTTGTGGAGAATGACCGTGAACCTGCAATCCTCCTGTTTCAGCCTCCCAAGCCCTGGAATTACAAGCTTGATCCACCACCACCATTATAACTTGTATTAAACATCCTGGATCTCTTAAAACGTCTGTGTGTGTGTGTGTGTGTGTGTGTGTGTGTGTGTGTGTGTGTGTGTTGTACTAGGAATTGAACCCAGGGGCATTCTATCTCTGAGCTACATTGCCAAGCCCTACTTTTATTTTTATTTTTGAAACAGGTCTCTAGGTTGGTGAGAATCTCACTACTTGCAGAGGCTGGTCTTGAATCTGTGATCCTCCTGTCTCAGCCTCTCGAGTACTGAGATTACAGGTGTGCACCACAACACCCAACTCTCTTAAAACTTTTCATACTCGGGCATGGTGGCGCACACTTGTAATTCCAGTACTTGGGAGGCTGAGACCAGAGGATCACAGGTTCATGGCCAATCTCAGCAACTTAGTGAGATCCTCATCAATTTAGTGAGATCCTGTTTCAAAATAAAGAATAAAATAAGCGCACGTTTGTAATCCCAGCATTTGGGAGGCTGAGACCGGAGGATCCAGGTTCTCGGCCAGCCTCATTTACCTAGTGAGGCCCTCTGCAACTTAGGGAGACCCTGTTTCAAAATAAAGAATAAAAAAAAAATAGGGCTGGGGGTATAGCTCGGAGGTAGAATGCCCGAGTTCAATCCCCAGTACCGCAAAAAAAAAAAAAAAAAGAATAAAATAGGGCTGGGGGTATAGCTCAGAATTAGAATGCCCCTGGATTCAATCCCCAGTACCACAAATTAAAAAAAAAAATTATGATCATTGTACAACTCACTATTTTTTAGACCTGAATAAATATGCTACTAATACCCACTGTATGGCTAGTCATGAACTAGCTAGGAAGACTTCGCCATCAGGACAGGACGACAGACAGTAATTCTCCTTACCCATCGATTCCTCGCTAAAACTCTTGAGGCAAAAATTTAGCGGAGTAACGGCCAGGGTCACTTCCTCTTGATTCGGTGGAAAAAGAACAATTGCCTCAGCCAGCAATCTAAAATGTAATGAAAAGTCTTAACATCATTTGAAAAAATAATAAGGCATAAACTTATTAACTGGGACTCAAATTTTTAATCTGGAAATAAATAGATTAGTTTGCCTGGGTTAGGAAAATTTACCCAAAAGGCCCATCGTATTTGTTGTATGTGAATTGATATATTTCTAGCACATATATATTTGGTACTAGAGATTGAACCAAGGGCATTCTTCCTCTGCGCTACAACACGGCCCTTTTTTATTTTTTGTTCTGAGACAGGGTCTCACTCAGTTGCTAAGAGTCTCACTGAAAAGATCTAGGGCAGCCGGGCGTGGTGGCGCACGCTTGTAATCCCAGCATTCGGGAGGCTGAGACCAGAGGATCCGGGTTCGCGGCCAGCCTCAGCTACCTAGTGAGGCACTCGGCAACTTAGTGAGACTCGGTTTCAAAATAAAGAATAAAAAATAGGGCTGGGGTGTAGCTCGGAGGTAGAATGCCCCTGAGTTCAATCCCCAGTACCGCAAAAAAAAAAAAAGAAAAGATCTAGGGCATTGAACCAGGTGTGGTGGCACACACTTGTAGTCCCAGTACTTGGAAGGCTGAGACAGGAGGATTGCAGGTTCAAGGACAGCCTCAGCAAGTAGTGAGGCTCTCTTAAACCTAGCTACACCCTGGGCTGGGGGTGTAGCTCGGAGGTAGAATGCCCTGGATTCAATCCCCACCCCCCCCCAAAAAAAATCGAGGGCATCAATCCTTCACTTTGTGACCATACCATATTCAAAAAAGGACCATAAACATGCGGGGCGTGATGGGGCACACCTGTAAACTCAGTAAGGAGACTGAGATAGGAGGATTGCAGGTTCACAGCCAGCCTCAGCAACTTAGCGAGACCTTCAGCACCTTAGTGAGAACCTTAGCAACTTAGCAAGACGCTGTTTCAAAATAAAAAATAAAATAACATGGGCCTGAGGGTGTAGCTCAGAGGTAGAATGCTCCTGAGGTCAATGCCCAGTAACAAAAAAAAGAAAAGAAACATAAACAACAAAGAACTCATTACCTTGGTTGTACCATGAGCATATTAGTACACATGCTCTTCTGAAAATTAACTTGCAAAGGCTTACTATCTTGAAAACACACATTATGAGTTCTTCTAATACCTTCAAAAGAATAAAGCAGCCTTTTAATGTTAAGTGAAAGATAATCAGACTTTACAAATCTCTAAGTTTCACAGCCAATTGTGTGTGTGTGTGTGTGTGTGTGTGTGTGTGGTATTCTACCTCTGAGCTAGACCCTCCAGCCCTATTTTATTTTTATTTTGAAACAGGGTCTCGCTAGGTTGATGAAAATCTCACTACTTGCTGAGACTGTCCTCGAACCTGCTATCCTCCTGTCTCAGCCTCCCAAGTACTGGGATGGCAAGCGTGCGCCACCACGCCTGGCTGTGAAGGAATCTACCGCAGGACAGGTGCACGCAGTTTGCCGCAGCACTCTTCCTTAATGAAATGTGTTCGCGCCCCCTAGTGGGCACCAAGCAACTCGTCCCCCTCTGACGAATCGCGGTGCAATACCCGAATTCCTCTGAAATACTGGTAGTTTCTTGATGTGTTTGTAAGAGTGACTGCCCACCACAGGTCATATCTCTATAATCTCCTAGCACCTTTTATTTAGAACCGATCTTTCTGGACAGGGCTTTTGGCAGTTAGACCTCCACATCTGGTCT
The DNA here is from genome assembly GCA_004027655.1 of Graphiurus murinus. Classification (NCBI taxonomy): domain Eukaryota; kingdom Metazoa; phylum Chordata; class Mammalia; order Rodentia; family Gliridae; genus Graphiurus; species Graphiurus murinus. The sequence continues at coordinate 64,467 of PVLC010006019.1, forward strand.
GCGAATTATTTTCCTTTTAGAGGAAGAGAAAGAGGTAGATACAAGTTGGGTTTCTTTCACCTTTTCTTTCTTTCGTGGTACTGGGGATTGAACTCAGGGACGTTCTACCTCTGAGCTACACATCCAGACCTATTTTATTCTTTTTATTTTGAAACAGGGTCTAAGTTACTGAGGACCTCCCTAGGAATATAACTTTTTTTTTTTTTTTTTTCGGTACTGGGGATTGAACTCAGGGGCGTTCTACCTCCGAGCTATACCCCCAGTCCTATTTTTTATTCTTTATTTTGAAACCGGGTCTCACTAAGTTGCAGAGTGCCTCACTAGGTAGCTGAGGCTGGCCTCGAACCCGGATCCTCTGGTCTCAGCCTCCCGAATGCTGGGATTACAAGAGTGCGCCACCACGCCCGGCTGGAATATAACATTTTTATATATGCTTTTATTGGTGTGTTAGAGTCTCCCATCATGATGTAGTTCGTAGCGATGGTGACACACATGTACACGGCACTCGGTGGCTTTCCCCGCTCCCTCTCCATCCCCTTCCCCACACAGGGTACTGAGATTGACACTGGTGTTCTCACATACATATATAATGTCCATGAAAGTGATTCCTTCATTGTTTCTCCCTCTCCCACTCCCCTTCCCTTAGACCCCCTCCCTGGCTCCACTGAGTTTTCTCCTCCATTATCTGAAGTCCCTCTAGTATCCTGATTACTCCCTAGCTCCCGAATATTAAAGAAAACATATAGCCGGGCATGGTGGTACATGCTTGTAATCCCAGTACTTGGGAGGCTGAGACTGGAGGATACAGGTTCGTGGCCAGCCTCAGCTACTTAGTGAGGCCCTCCGCAACTTAGACCCTGTTTCAAAATAAAGAATAAAAAATAGGGCTGGGGTGTAGCTCAGAGGTAGAATGCCCCTGGGTTCCATCCCCAGTACCACAAGAAAAAAAGGAAAACATCTGTCCCTTCCCTTTCTGTGCCTGGCTGTCTCACTTAGCATCATGTTCTCCGGGTCCGTCTATTTTCCTGCAAATGACACTATTTTATTCTTCACGATTGCTGAGCAGAATTCCATGGTTTGTATATTCCACAATTTTGTAATCCATTCATCTGTTGACAGACACCTAGGTTGGCTCCATACTTTGGCTATTATGAATTGTGCTGCTATAAACATGTGTATTTACTATAATTTTCTGATTTCAGTCCCTTTCGAAAGATACCTAGGAGTGGTATAGCTGGAATATAATAAGATTTGTGGGGGGGGGGATTGAACCTGGAAGTATTCTGTTTCTGAGCTACAACCCTACCCACTCCTTTTTTTGTTGTTAAATTTTGTTGTAAAACAGGGTCACATTAAGTTGCCCAGGATGGCCTCGAACTTGTGATCCTTCTACCTCAGGCTCTCAAGCAGCTGGGTTACAGGTGTACAGGACCACACTCAGCAAGTTTTGTTTTTTGTGGTACTGGGGATTGAACTCAGTGGCATTCTACCTTTGAGCTACACCCCGAGCCCTATTTTATTTTTTGTTTTGAAACAGGGTCTCATTAGGTTGCTGCGAGTCTCTCAACATTGCTGAGGCTGTCCTCGAACCTGTGATCCTCCTGTCTCAGCCTCCCAAGTACTGGGATTATAGGCATGTGCTGCCACACCTGGCTCTAAGCAAAGTCTTGACAGGAAGTTTGAATATTCTAAACATGAAAAATATTAAAATAAAACACAATATTTTAAACCACTTTGAATTATACCTACCATGTCTGCAGAAGAATTGAATAACTACTTTGCACTTATCAGATCTGGTGAATATTTTGCACTTTTCCACATTTCTTTCAAGGGAATTCAGATATCTAAAGATGGGTAGAATTGACTGTAACACAAACACATTGTACTATTAAGAACATTCTTAAAGTAGTTGTTCGATCAGTGTGTGTGTGTGTGTGTGTGTGTGTGTGTGTGTGTTTGTGTGCACGCACACACACACACACACATGTAGGGGCATTTTAACTCTGAGCTATATTTCCACCCCAAATTAATACTTTATTTAGAAACATGGTCTCACTAAGTTGCTGAGAACCTTGCTAAGTTGCTGAGGATGTCCTCAAACTTGCAATTCTCCTGTCTCAGCCTCCCAAATACTAGGATTACAAGCATGCAAGCATGTGCCATTATGCCAGGCTTGTTCAGCTTTTTAAAAACTAAAAAAAAAAAAAAAAAAAAGGACAGCTGATCATGGTATGGTGAGACATGCCTATAATCCCAGTATTTGGGGAGCTGAGAAAGGAAGATTGCAAGTTCAAGGACAGCCTCAACAAATAGTGAGACTCTCAGCAACTTAGTGAGACACTGCTTCAAAATAAAAAAAATATTGGGCTGAGGGTGTAGCTCGGAGGTAGAATGCCCCTGGGTTCAATATCCAATACCACAAAAAGCAAGACCCTGTTTCAAAATAAAAACTACAAGCTGGGCATGGTGGCACACGCTTGTAATCCCAGTACTTGGGAGGCTGAGACAGGAGGATTGCAGGTTCTCGGCCAGCTTCAGCTACTTAGGCCCTCTGCAATTTAGTGAGACCCTATTTCAGAATGAAAAATAAAAAATAGGGTTGGGGGTATAGCTTTGAGGTAGAATATCCTTGGGTTCAATCTCCAGTACTGAAAAAAAAAATTAAAAAAATACAATAGGGGCCAGATGTGGTGGTGCATGCCTGTAATCCCAGGACTTGCGAGGCTGAGAGAGGAGGATCACTGGTTTGAAGACTACCTCAGCAACTTAGTGAGGCCTTCACAACCTAGTTAGACTCTGTCTCAAAATAAAAATAAAAAGCCAGGCATGGTGGCACATGCTTGCAATCCCAGTACTTGGGAGGCTCCTAGGTTCTCAGCCAGCCTCAGTTACTTAGGCCCTTTGCAACTTTGTGAGACCTTGTTTCAAAACAAAGAATAAAATAGGGCTGAGAGTATAGCTCAGATGCAGAATACCCTTGAGTTCAATTCCCAGTACCACACATACACACAAAAAAAGTAAAAATAATAGGGCTAGGGGTGTACCTCAGAGGCAGAATTCCCCCTGGCTTCAATGCCCAGTATCAATTAAAATAAAATAGACTGGGGATGTAGCTCAGAGGTAGAACACCCCTGGGTTCAATCCCTAGTACCACAAAAAAAAAAAAAAAAAAAAAAAAAAAAAAAGCTAGGCCTGGTAGCACAGGCCTGTCATCCTAGAACTGGGGAGGCTGAGACAGGAGGATAACAGGTTCAAGGACAGCTTCAACAACATAGTGAGACTCTCAGAAAATTAGATAGACCCTGTTTCCAAACAATAACAAAAAACTAAACTAAAAAGAGCTGGGAGCTGGGCATGGTGGCACACCATTGTAATCCCAACATTCGGGAGGCTGAGACGGGAGGATTCGGGTTCTCAGCCAGCCTCAGCTACCTAGTGAGGCCCTCCACAACTTAGTGAGACCCGGTTTCAAAATAAAGAATAAAAAATAGGGCTGGGGGTATAGCTCAAAGGTAGAATGCCCCTGAGTTCAATCCCCAGTACTGAAAAATAAAAATAAAAAGAGCTAATCCCAGTACTTGGGAGGCTGAGACAGGAGGATCCAGGGCTGGGGGTATAGCTCAAAGGTAGAATGCCCCTGAGTTCAATCCCCAGTACTGAAAAATAAAAATAAAAATAAAAAGAGTAATCCCAGTACTTGGGAGGCTGAGACAGGAGGATCCAGGTTTGGGGCCAGCCTCAGCTACTTAATGAGGTCCTCTGCAACTTAGTGAGACCCTGCTTCAAAATAAAGAATAAAAAATAGGGCTCGGGGTATAGATCGGAGGTAGAATGCCCCTGAGTTCAATCCCCAGTACTGAAAAAAAAAAAAAAAAAAAGGAGAAGAAAAAAAGAAAAGTAGGTCCAGTTATATTTACCTTCATTCCCAATTTGCAATTTAAATGCGATGTTCTGTCTTTATCACTCATTTTTGTTGTGGTTGACCATTGATAATGTTGAAAAAACATGGGCGAGAACAGGACACATCCATATGCAGACTGACAAGAATTCGTAGATCTTAGTGCGAGCTGGGAAGGTGAGAGAACTGCTAGGAGAAAACAACTTCTCTTTTCTTTATTTGTGGTACTGGGGATGGAATCCAGGGGCATTCGACCTGAGTCACACACCCCGCCCTATTTTATTTTTTATTTTGAAACAGTATCTAAGTTGCTGAGGGTCTCACTACTTGCTGAGGCTGACTGTAAACCTGTGATCCTCCTGACTCAACCTCCCAAGTACTGAGATTACAGGTGTGTACCACCACACCTGGCTATACCAACTTTCTTTCTTTTTTTTTTTTTTTTTTTTTTTTTTGTGGTATTAGGGATTGAACTCAGGGGCATTCTACCCCCAAGCTACATCCCCAACCCTATTTTTTATTCTTTATTTTGAAACAGGGTCTAAGTTGCAGAGAGCCTCACTAAGTAGCTGAGGCTGTCCGCAAACCCCAATCCTCCGGTCTCAGCCTCCCAAGTACCGGAATTACAAGTGTGTGCCACCATGCCCGGCCCAACTTTCTTTAAGTGATTAAAAATTTTTTGTGGGAGGCTGAGACTGGAGGATCTGGGTTCACGGCCAGCCTCAGCTATCTAGTGAGGCACTCCGCAACTTAGGGAGACCCTGTTTCAAAATAAAGAACAAAAAATAGGGCTGGGGATAGAGCTCAGAGGTAGAATGCCTCTGAGTTCAATCCCCAGTACTGCAAAAAAAAAAAAAAAAAAAAAATTGTGTGTGTGTGGATGGAACCCAGAGGCATTCTACCTCTCAGCTACACTCCCAGAACTATTTTTTGATTTTTTATTTGTAAACAGGGTCTCACTAAGTTGCAGAGGACCTCACTAAGTTGTTGAGGCTGGCTTTGAACCTGCTATCCTCCTGTTTCAGCCTCCCAAGTACTGGGATTACAAGCATGTGCCATCATACCTGGTTAAGAGATTAAAATTTTAAATTCAATTGTGTTTAATATAATCAAATATGGTCAAATGACACCATGGGATATAAACTATTGACTGCACTCTATGGTAGATACACACACACACACACACACACACACACACACACACACACATCCACATTAAATACCTACGTGTATTAGACCTAAAATCTTTTTTTTTTCTTCTTTTTTTTTTTCAGAACTGGATTGACTCCAGGGGCATTGAACCTCTGAGCTACAACTCCAGCCCTATTTTCTTGTTCTTTATTTGGAAATAGGGTCTTGCTAAGTTGGTGCAAGCCTTACTGAGTTGCTGAGGCTGACTTTGAATCTGCAATCCTCTTGTCTCAGACTCCCATGTACTGGGGTTACAGGCATATCTGCACCTTTGCGGGGGTTACTGGGAATTTAACCTAGGGGCATTCTATCTCTGAGCTAGGGCCCCAGCTCTATTTTAATTTTTACTTGGAAACAGGGTCTCATTAAGTTTTTGAGAGCTTTTTTAAATTGCTGAGGCTGGCTTTTGACCTCTGATCATCCTGTATTGGCCTCCCAAGTACTAGGATTACAGGTGTGCACCACCACACTCCGTTTAAATAAAGCCTTTTCTGAGCTGGGCATGGTGGCGAACGCTTGTAATCCCAGCATTTAGGAGACTGAGACTGGAGGATCCGCGTTCTCGGCCAGCCTCAGCTACCTAGTGAGGCCCTCCACAACTTAGTGAGACTCGGTTTCAAAATAAAGAATAAAAAAATAGGGCTGGGGTATAGCTCGGAGGTAGAATGCCCCTGAGTTCAATCCCCAGTACCGCAAAAAAAAAAAAAAAAAAAAAAGTCTTTTCCTCTTTTCTATCCAGGCATGGTGGCACAGGCCTGTAATTCCAGTACTTGGGAGGCTGAGACAGGAGGATCACAGGTTGGAGGACAGCCTCAGCAAGAAGTAAGACTCTCATTAACCTAGTAAGACCGTGTTTCAAAATAAAAATAAAAATAAAGCTGGGGGTTTAGCTCAGATGTTGAATGCTCCTAGATTCCATCCTCAGTACCACCAAAGAAAAAGGAGGAGGAGGAGGAGGAGGAGGAGGGAGAAAGAAAGAGAGGGGGGGAGGAGAAAAGAGAAGAGAAGCCTTTCTTTTCCCCAGCAGGCATCTCCGGGCTGCCGGTCTGTCCGTGGATGAGCTGCGATCCTGGGTTCGTGACACTTACGCCTTTGGCAGATGGGTCTAGCCACAGATCCTCACTCACTCGTGATAGAGCTTGGATTGCCTTCCCAAATACTATGGAAAAGAAAAAAGAAAAAGAAAGGTACTGTTTACATTCTTTTTCTCTACCAATAAAAATAAATCATAGAGCCAGGCGTGGTGGCGCACACTTGTAATCCCAGCATTTGGGAGGCTGAGACCGGAGGATCCGGGTTCGAGGCCAGCCTCAGCTACCTAGTGAGGCACTCCGCAACTTAATGAGACCCGGTTTCAAAATAAAGAATAAAAATAGGGCTGGGGGTGTAGCTCAGAGGTAGAATGCCCCTGAAGTCAATCCCCAGTACCACACACACACACACACACACAAAATCATAGGGATTTTCAGAATGCAGAGGACTCAAGATAAATTCATAAAGAACAGTGGGATCGAGTGAACAATTTGTCCCTGCAGGTTAAATTCTTCAACAGATACTCAATTGAACTTTTTTTTTTTGCTGTTGTTGTTGATACTGAGATTGAACCCAGGGGAATTCTACCTCTGAGCTATACCCCAGCCTGGCTTATGATTGAACAATTTGTCCCTGCCCTGTGGGTCAAATTCCCAGAGAGGAAATAGAGGCTTTGGGCTTTAGGTATTCTATATAGTACTATCAACCAGCTTTTGGTTATTTGGAAATTGTTGGCAACCACTGTACCCAAGCTGTGTTGCCTGTTATGCCAGACACAGTTCAGGCGGGTTCTACTATTCACTGCGGTAGAACATGGACTGTGCACACCGTATTAACATTCAGCCTCTCCTTGGCTTCCAATGTGCTCAGGTTAACCAGAAAGGTCTCAATTTCCACCTTGTGTCAGGTCCTGGCAGAACAGCTGTAAAGCAAAGTGCATGACCGTGAGAGGAGCTCATTGCAATACAATTGGCTGAATTTGTGTGGTGCAATTGATCTCAGAATGCTTTTCAATTCCTTTTCCTGCATATATTGGGACAATTTTGTTAGCTAATATACTGTTTTTGGGTTTTTTTTTTTTTTTTTTTCGGTACTGGGGATGGAATCTGGGGGCATTCTACTTCTGAGCTACAGCCCCAGCCCTATTTTTTATTCTTTATTTTGAAACAGGGTCTCACTAAGTTGCGAATGGCCTCACTAAGCAGCTGAGGTTGGCCTCGAACCCAGATCCTTCGGTCTCAGCCTCCCAAATGCTAGGATTACAAGCGTGCGCCACCACTCCAAGCTTAATATGCTGTTTTGACTTTTGGTTTTAGTACAAATATCTAGGGACAAATTCTTCTTTTTTTTTTTTTTTTTTTGCGGTACTGGGGATTGAACTCAGGGGCATTCTACCTCCGAGCTATACCCCCAGCCCTATTTTTTATTCTTTATTTTGAAACCGAGTCTCACTAAGTTGCGGAGTGCCTCACTAGGTAGCTGAGGCTGGCCGCGAACCCAGATCCTCCGGTCTCAGCCTCCCGAATGCTGGGATTACA
>PVLC010006020.1:0-72161 GCA_004027655.1 Graphiurus murinus
ATGTGTAATTAACCCTGTTGTACCCAAGAAATGTATAAAATTCCATGCTAAAAAATTAAAAAAAAAAAATAAAAAAATAAAAATAAATAAAAATAAAAAAAAAAAAAAAAAAAAGAAAATCAACATAGAAAAATCAGCACTGATCCAGGTTCGTGGCCAGCCTCAGCTACTTAGCGAGGCACTCTGCAACTTTGTGAGACTCTGTTTCAAAATAAAGAATAAAAAATAGGGCTGGGGGTATAACTCAGAGGTAGAATGTCCCTGAGTTCAATTCCCAGTACCGTAAGAAAAGAAAAAAAAAAAAAAAGAAAGAAAAATCAGCAATGTTTTGATACTTCATTATTCCATTCCAAACACAAATCAAGAAAAAATTCCCATATACTGTAGCTACAAAAAAAAAAAATTAAACACTTAGAAATAAATTTAACCATGGAGGGATGGAGGGAAAAGAATTTTATACTGAAACTATAAAACATTAATAAAATTTTTTAAGGAAACCAATAAATAGAAAGATAACATGATGTGTCGGGGGCCGGAAGGCTGGTCAGAGCCAGAATTCACACTTTGGGGGAATTCCCCCTCAGCAGTCACAATGACTATGCAGAAACAGGTTCTATCTGTTATCCTGCTGAGGCCTTTACCAAAAAAGGACAGCCTTGACCAATCCTGCAAGCCCACACAAGCTTACCTGACCCCCCTGACCCCACCCCTCACCTCTAGCTACTTAAGCAGTCTTTCTTTAATAAAAATTGAGGCTTGATCAGAATCCTGTCTTTCCTCCATTCTTTCGCGTCCCTTGTTTGTTTCATTCCTTTAGGTTAAGCCACCTCGGTCTCCCGTTCCCAACCCCCGCCGGCCGGGGCAAGCATGTGTTTGTGGATTAGTAGAATTAATATTGTTAAAATTGACACTCTACTGACAGCATATTCAATACAATCTCTATAAAAATTCCAATGGCATTTTTTTCAGATGTGGAAAAAATACTTGTGAAATTCATATAGAATGACAAAAGACCCTGAACAGCCAAGATATCACTCCAGCTGATCCAAAAATATGCAATAGGGTTTCAATAATTGAGACAGACTTGTACAGGCATAAAAGCAGACATACAGACCTATGAATGTAACTAAACAGAAAATGCAGAAACTATTTCTCTCATTTACAAGCAATGATTTTTGGTAAAGATATCAAGAACACACAATGGGGAAAGGACAGTCTCTTCAGTAAAACTGGAAAACTAAGGAAACTGGAGATTCATTTGCAGAAGAATGCCTCACACCCCATAAAAAATAAACTCAAAATGGATTAAATAATTAAAACATAAGACTGAAACTGTAAAACTACTTATAAGAAGCTACAGGAGAAAAGGTTGATGAGATTGTTCTGAGCAATGATGTTTTTTTAGATATGACCTCAAAATCACAGGTATCAAAAGCAAAAGTAACAGATGGGACTATATCAAACAAAAGTTCCTTGACAGCAAAGGAAATATCAAGAGTGATGAGAAAACCTACTGAACGGGAGAGAATATTTGCAAACTACACATCTGGTTAAAAGCTATAATACAAAATATATATGGGGCTCTAATAACTCAATAGCAAGAAAAGAAATAACCCGATTAAAAAAATAGGCAAAATAAAATTCACTGCGTGTATTAATACCAAATATCTGTGATGCATTCATCTGTTGATGGACACCTAGGCTGGTTCCATAATTTGGCTATTGTAATTGTGCTGCTATTAATGTGGATATGCAAAATGGGGCTTAATTGGCTTTATATGATTTAGTCTATAATAAATTCTGATTCATTACACACACACGTGCAGAATAAAATTAAAAACTTTCTTCATTTGCAAAAACAATTTAGAATAAAATGAGGAGTGTTAAGTGGACATAAGAAGTTTGATAAGAAATTTTATCTAAATAGATAAAAAGAATTGAATGCATTAATCATGTAAGGTAAAAATTAAATGTCCAAAAATTATCAGCATTTTTAAATAGTGTCTGAGTTCATAACATTGGCTACCTTGTGTTCTTGCACACATAGAAAAAGTCAATTTTTAGATAAAGAGATGACAAAAGAAATATTATTTCAGTTACAAACATTTAGTGAGCAAGTCAGAAAGAAAAGATTTAAAAAGTTAAGTTTTTTTAAAAATTGAAAAGATAAGTTAAGCCACAAAACAATCACCATAGTACAACTTTGAACAATATCAGAGATCAGTAATTAAAATGTTGAAGTAGAGATGGTCCCCAACGTACTTGATTTAGCATACAATTTTTTCTATTTGGTGATGTTGCAAAGGCGGCATGCCTTCAGTAGAAACTGTCCTTTGAACATTAAATTTGGACCTCTTCCCAGGCTAGCAACATGCAGGATGATTCTGTCTCTTCACACTGGGCAGGAACAGCAAGCCCTGACTCCCAGTGAGGAATGTTATCACCAGGGCAAACAACTGGTGCTCAACAGAGGAATGTGTTGCTAAGCTACAGTGTTTGGGAGTTTAGATGTACTAATCAATTCACAATGGGTTTATATGGAAATGTCACATCAAATGTCAAGGAGCATCTATATTGGAAATAATTTTTTTTTTTTTTTTTTTTGTGGTACTGGGGATTGAACTCAGGGGCATTCTACCTCCGAGCTATACCCTCAGCCCTATTTTTTATTCTTTATTTTGAAACCGGGTTTCACTAAGTTGTGGAGTGCCTCACTAGGTAGCTGAGGCTGGCCGCGAACCCGGATCCTCCGGTCTCAGCCTCCCGAATGCTGGGATTACAAGCATGCGCCACCACGCCCGGCCCGGAAATAATTGTTTTTGCCTTAAATCAATCACACAATGTAAAACACACTCCCCAATGAAATATTTGGACATATTTTGTCTCAGTAGGATTTCAAATTTATAAGGCAATGTTGTTAGTTTTCAACCTAAAATATCAACTAGAAGGCATAGATACCTTTAAATACTTTACCATTTTCAAAAAAGTATTTCAACTACGTATAATTTTTAAAGAAATCATAAAGGAAATACATTAAGCAATGTATGCATGTATATGTGTATCACTTTGAACCTTATTATGATGTATAATTACAATACACAAATAAAAGTATTAAAATCATAACAAACAGAACCATATTAGGTAAGAATCACAGATTTACTTAAGTTTTAAAGGAAACAAGTGAGAGCTTCTCTTGTACTCTGGTTCTCTGTATGATACATGTTGAAAATATTTATGCTTTTATTTTTAAAGTAGATTCTAAAAACTGTCATAAATACATGAGTCATAACCGGATTTTGGAACTTTTGAAATAAATAAAAGGAAATGTATTTGATGGTCTCAGGTTCTTTGCCAATGCTCACTGGCTGAGCCATGGAAGACTTTTAAAATTTAGTGTACCGTAAACTCCAACTCAAAATTTTCTTAAAACAAAAGTTGCATTTGCCAAATATTCAAAATTCAAAGAAATAATGGCAATATATTTTAGGATATTTTTGCACTGTATATAAATAAACAAGCTAAACTTAACACTTCAATGAAAGGAAGAGTTTTATCCGTGAGCAGACTAAAAAAGCACTAGATTTTGTTTTGAAGTTAAGAATTTTAAAAATATATTCCAATTTTCCAATTTTAAAATATGAGTTAATATGCAGGATGTATAATATGCTGTGTAAATTGGCTGCAAAACTATGAGAAAAGAAAGCGTCAAGGCTATGTTTGTATGGTCAAATTTGGAACTGCCCTTCAATTTATGAAGTCCTCTTTTGAATTCAATATTAAAAATTCTAAGTCAACCCAAGAGTTAGTGGATATACTAACTTAATTTACTTTACAGATGAACTTTCAAAACTGATACGCTTTTGCTTCAAAGCCAAAACAATTCTCCTATACCATATGGGAAAGTTTGTCAACCTAGATGTTGATAATAAGTGAAAATTATTCTTGGTATACAAGTCAATTTTTGGAAAACATTAATTCGTAATTAGAAGAACGAGTATATCTAATGTTTCAATTATATATTTTATAAAATCTAATAGGGAGCAAACACATCCCCTGAAAATTTAGTATCTAAATTTAAGATAAGCTTAAAGTATAAAACACATACCAGATTAAAGATTTAGTACAAAGAAAGAGATTAAATATCTTACTGGTTATGTCTTGAACTAACAATATTTTGGACATATTTGGTTAAATAAAATATACTGTTAATATTGAGGGCACCTTTATCATTTTTACTTTTTTAATGTGGTTATTAAAAATATAAAAATGAATATGGCTCACATTATGTTTATATCTGATGGTTCTACTCTTGGAAAATGTATATTGTTAGAACACATGTAGCAAGAGAAAAACCAAAAACACACTAAAACTTAATGTTTCATACCCCCAAAAATAGTTCAGAACTATATATGCTTAAAAATCTTTTTTCACATGAGCTTAGAGGAAAATGAGAAACAGAAGAAGTTAAATTGTTCTAGGTAAGAAATAAATAGGAATTCAGAGAGGATGGAGAGCAGAAGAGAATAGAGAAAAAGGGAGTTTATAAACTAAGTCCTGAGAAATTTTAAATACTCTTCAAGAAATCTACTAGTAATAAATATTATGTTGTCTTAAATTTTGGCTTTTAACATGATTGCACACACTCAGCATTAGAAAAAGAATAAAAAAACAGTAAATTCTATTACATATATTAGTGCTTTGTGCAAGAAATGTTTTGGGGATTAATCAAAGAAGATTAATTATGTTCTGTATCAGGACTTCAACAATGTATATCTCAGGTACCATAAGAGGGACAGGGGACAGTTTTCTCTGTAATTCAGTGCAGCATTAAATCAGAGCCAAAATTAACCAGGACAAATAAAAGTCACTCAATTTTCTCTCTATTGTAAGATATATGGAGAAATAAATAAAATGTCTGGAACCTCCAGTGTACAGTCTGGGTTCACAAAATATTGTTTGCTTAAAAAAACACAGTAGTATAGTCACATTTTTAAGAAAGTTTTATTTTTAAGCCATCATCTCAGTTTTCTGTTAGTAGAAATAATCTTGAATTTCTGAAACAAGTGTAATAATTTGCCTATGACATGTATAATTCCCATCTTTTGGAAATTTCATATGATCAAGTTTGTAGATTTCTGTTAAGGACACAAATTGAGGGAGGAGAGTAAATTGCCAGAAATAAGGCACTTTTCTTAACGTGGCCAGCAAGATAAGCATGCCAGTGACTAAAGTTGTTTGTTGTTTACTTATTTATATATTTATTTATATATTTATTTTTTGGTACTGGGGATTGAAGCCAGGGTACTCTACCTTCAAGCTACACCCCCAGCACTTTTATCATTATTATTATTATTTGTTGTAGTTGTTTTGAAACAGAGTATTACTAGGTTACTAAGAGTTTCAGTAAGTGGCTGAGACTGGTCTCAAACCTTCTCAGCCTCCTGTCTGAGCCTCCAAAGTACCGAGATTACAGGCATGTGCCACCACGCCTGGCATAATGGATGATTGTTAAAGATAGTCTGCAAGTCTCTGTCTATGAAATTTGATCAATTTGATAAGTGTTTCTTCCCTGAGAAGAAAGTTTCTGTTGTGTAATCCACCTTCCTAATATGTGCTCTTCTATATAGCTATAATTCTGCTATGTACCTCATCAGTATTTGGTGTGCTCCACTAGCAAGGATACTAATCATCTTAATTTTACATGACATCACTTTCCTTCACCTGAAGCCTCTCAGGTAAGGGGCTTGCTCAGGCTTTGGACTTCTTGAAATTTGGCTTCATATTTTATACCCACAGACTACTCAGAACTGAATGCATGTTCTTTACTGTTTCACATATGAATGAACATTTGAAAATTAACTATTGATTAACTTGTAGCTATATTTGCTAAGAGGAGAAAGGTAATTAATTCTTCACTATTGGAAAAAGACTGCCTTCGATTCGATGCTTAAAATATAATAGTGTGGACTTTCTAGAAATTTATTCAATAAACCATAAAGAGAAGGAAGAGAGAGGGAGAACAGTATCAGGTAATTGCAAACCAGGGGGTTACTCTTCATCCATCCATCCATCCATCCATCCATCCATGCAGTATATTATTCTTTTTTTTGTTTGTTTTTTGTGAGGTACTGGAGGTTGACCCAGGGGCATTCTAACTCTGAGCTACACCCCCAGCCCTATTTTTTATTCTTTATTTTGAAACAAGGTCTCATTAACTTGTGGAGGGCCTCACTAAGTAGCTGAGGCTGGCCACAAACCTGGATCCTCTGGTCGTGGCCTCCCAAGTACTAGGATTACAAGTGTGTACCACCATGTCTGGCTGACACATTATTCTTGAATGCCTCAAAAACACAAAGAACTGTTTTAATGCTTAGAAAACAGTAGTGAAGCTGGGCATGGCGGGGCACGCTTGTAATCCCAGCATTCGGGAGGTTGAGACCAGAGGATCCGGGTTCGCAGCCAGCCTCAGCTACCTAGTGAGGTACTCCGCAACTTAGTGAGACTCGGTTTCAAAATAAAGAATAAAAAATAGGGCTGGAGGTGTAGCTCGGAGGTAGAATGCCCCTGAGTTCAATCCCCAGTATCACACACACACACAAAAAGAAAACAGTAGTGAAAAAATAAGCGTGCTCCCTTATCTCATGTAAGTGATTTTTTAGTACAGATAGATATTTAAAAAGAAATCATGTAATCATCAAAATGACTTTTTAAAATGGGCTTTAGAGACGGGCATAGTTTAATATAAAACCAAGATGGCAGCCATGGAATTGGCAAAGTGTAATCATGTGACAGATTTATTATGAAGTGAGAGGCAAATGGATTTGTTAAGAAATTGAGAAATATGGTATGAGAAGAGTTAGGAATGATTCCAAATTTAAAAATTGGATTGCAATTAGCCAAGTTGAATTAGCCTATGGCTGGAGTAGAATTTTAGAAAGCTCCATTTTGGTCAGGTTGAATTTGAAATATGCATTATATATCTAGATGAAGATATTCATTAGACAGTTAGACATATAAGTATGGAGTAGAATTATAAGGTCTGATAGAGAAATGTAGTTTTAGAAGACATCTACAAGGAAATTGCCTTGAAAACCATAGTACAGAGAATTTCCATATACTCCACGTCCACTTTCTCCTTTTGTTAACATATGATAGAATAAAGTTCTCATAAGTTTTACTATAAACCAAAAAGAGATGTGTCAGTAACTATGGAGGGAAACTGAGGTTAAATAATTTTTTTCTGTTTGAAAAATTACTTGTTCAGTTTGGTAGTTTAAGAAGACATACCTGTAAAAAATGCAATAGTCCTGAAGACAGAGATAAGATGAAGATATTTTTGAGAAAATGAGACTTAGAATGTTTAGAACTGACACTAGTGGGATTAAAGATTAAAGATGGTAGAATAGAGGGAGACCACACTTCTAGACCAGAACTCAACCAGCAGAAATATTTCTCCTTGGCAAGGGAATAAAATTAGAACTCAATGGAAGAATAAAAGTCAAAACATGGTGGAATTGGTTGCAACACTGACAGCAGAGGACTGAAAAGAGCTCTGGGGGTCCCACCTGGTGAGTGGAGAGCAGAGGCGTGTCATTGTGGCAAGCCTATGAAGGACTGGTGGGGGCCTGGATTGGTGGCTCCCAGAAACCAATTCCAGCAAAGAAGAAGCAGAATTGTGTTGAGCCAGTGACTGTAGAAAACTGTCAACAAAAGTAACCGCACTCTTCCCTCTACATTCGAATACCTCAAGACTGAACTCCCCAGACTGCTTTTCCGTACCATGCAATGAAATCCTGTGGCTGTAACTAAACTCATCCCTGTCTGCGAGAACCCAAGTGACATTCATCAAGACCATGTGTTCAAACTGTCCCAGTGAAAGCCTGCCCTGCATGGCCACAAAGTCTTGCATGGCAAGAAACAGAACCACAGGGTCTGTGAGTTTTCAAATCATCCCTGCAGAGGTAGGAGTGGGGGATACAGTTAGACACAGCAGAAATATGACTTATCAGACAGCCCCTAGGGACATTCAAGTGGGAAGGATAAGTTCTCTCAGTTCACTCTACCCCTGTAGGGCCTCCAGAAATCAGCACAGGACTACTAGCCATTGTGTCTGTGGGATTAAATAGCTCAGCCCACCATGCTACAGGCTCAGAAAGCTATAAGCTCATACCCAGTGGTGTTTGAGCCCTATAAGCACCAATGCCAAAGACCAACAAGGCCTCACATGATTGTAGCAATTCAGAGTTGCAGCAGTGTTCCTGTGGCTAATTAACTGAACTATACAAGCCCCATGCTCAGAACTGTACAATTTCTCCCTGCTAGTGCTTCAGTCCTGAAAGCAGGGAAGCCAGGGGCAAGCATGGGTTCATGTGACCATAGCTATAGGCTGGGAACTCAATACTCTCTCCTTCAGCAGTTTGGGCCTTGCATTCATGACAGGTAACTGAGAGTGACTGACAGCTCCATGTGACCATAGCCAGTAGATAAGCAGTGGTGTCCCTGGGCCATCAAAGCTCAGCTTGGGACATAGTAATCTGTGGCCCTGCCAAACTCAGGCCAAGTGGCCACAGAGGGCAGAGGGCAGCACTCAGCAGAGTTTCATGTGTTCACAATCAGTAGAGCAGCCGTGGTGTCTACAGGACATTAGATCCCAACCAGCAGGCTACAGGCTCTGAACAGAACATCATAGTCTCTGGCCTTTATGGAATTTGGGCCTAGAGAGCACAGCAATCTGCAGTCAACCAGAGACCCCTGTTTGCCTTCACTGACTAAGAACTATATCATGTTAAAGAGGTTCTGGGAGAGAAACTCAAAAGTTTGATTATATGAGACAGATTCATAGAGGCAAATCAATACCCCCAGCATAGGCCTTATTATAATGGGTTAACAAATAGACACAGGAATCTCACAGAAGTGGAAGAGGATGTCAAGAAAACAGAAAAACAAACCTGATGACTCTGAAAACATGAGCATGAAGACCAAAGAGGAAAAATAATCTCCTACAACTCAGTAACAAGGGAGATCATAAAAACTGAGCTGTAAGAAATGTCAGAAGGAGAATTCAAAATTTTGATTTTCCATATGATCAAAAGCCTCAGAGATGAAATCAAAGAAAGTGTACAGGAAATGAAGGAACATATGAGTAGAGAAATTGAAGTTCTAAGTAAGAACCAAAGAGAGACTTTGAGCAAAATGAAGGAGTCAATAAGTGAATTAAAAAACTCAACAGATACCACCTCCAGCAGACAAGACCACATGGAAAATAAATTCTAAGTCTTGGAAGACTGCTCATTAAAAACTGATCACACCACCAACAATATAGAGAAGACTATATGACAACACAACCAGAATAATCAAGAAAGATGGGATAATGCGAAGTGACCTAACTTATGGATAATAGGCATTGAAGAAGGTCTAGAAACACAAACCAAGGGTATCAGAAACCTCTTCAGAGAAATAATAGCAGAGAATTTCCCCAAAATAGAAAGAGACAAGAGTCCTACATACAAGAGACATTCAGAAC
This sequence comes from Graphiurus murinus, assembly GCA_004027655.1. NCBI lineage: Eukaryota > Metazoa > Chordata > Mammalia > Rodentia > Gliridae > Graphiurus > Graphiurus murinus. Next base: position 9,524 of record PVLC010006020.1, read on the forward strand.
ACCAACAAGACAAGATCAAAGAACTTAACCATGCCACATAATAATCAAAATGACTAACATAGAGGACAAGGAAAGAATCTTAAAAGCAATGAGAACAAAAAAATGAGTGACATTCAGGGACAAAAACCTAAGAATCATTCCAGACTTCTCAACTCACACCATGAAAGCCAGGAGGAGCTGGTATGATATACTCCAGATCCTGAAAGAAAACAACTTCCAACCATATTGCTATGTCCAGCAAAGATATTATTCAAAATTGATGGAGAAATAAAAACCTCCCAAAATAAGCAGAAACTAAAAGAACTTATGACTAGAAAGCCAGCACTAAAGAAAATACTGAAAGACATAAAACACAAAGGAAAAAGGAGAAAATTTCAGAATCAGAGAAGAGGTGAATTACACCATATGAGCAACTAAATGAAGGAGAAATAACACTACATCAAACAGAAAATATGACTAAAAATAACAAAAATAATCATCTCTCAATAATAACACTGAATATCAGAGGTCTAAACTCCCCAATTAAAAGGCATAGACTAGCAATGTGGAACAAAAAATATGATTCAATATATGCTGCTTGCAAGAATCTCACCTAAGAGTCAAAGATGTCCATCGGCTAAAGATAAGAGGATGGAAAAAGATATACTACACAAATGGAGACTGAAAACAAGCAAGGGTAGTAACACTCATATCTGACAAAGCAAACTTTAAGCTAAAACATATCAGAAGAGACACAGCATGTCACTCCTTATTAATAAAAGGAACAATCCAACAAGAAGATATAATGATAGTAAACATTTATGCTTGATATGTGGGTGCACCCACTTTAATGAAACAAATTCTTTGGGACATTAGATCTCAAATAGACCCAAAAACAATAACATTGGGAGATTTCAATACACCACTCACACCACTATATTGCTCTTTCAGGCAAAATATGTATAAAGACTCTTCAGACCTAAAGAACACTATAAAGCAAATGGACATAATAGACATATACAGAATATTTCAACCAACAATAGCTGAATACATATTCTTCTCAGCTGCTCATGGAACCTTCTGCAAAATAGACCACATTTTGGGAGACAAAGCAAGTACAAGTAAATTTTTTAAAAATGTAACATAATTTCCTGTATCTTTTTAGATCATAATAGAATGAAAGTAGAAATCAACAAGGGGAAGACCAAAAGAAATTACATAAATACATGGAGAGTGAATGATACACTGTTGAATGAGAATTGAATCAGAGAAAAAATAAGGGGAGATATAAAAAAAAAATCCTACAATTAAATGAAAACAGAGATACAACATACCAAAATCTATAGACTACTTTTAAGGCTGTTTAAAGGGAAAATTTATAGCACTGAGTGCCCACAAAGAAAAACAGAACCAGCAGGGTGTGGTGGTGCATGCTTGTAATCCCAGTATTTGGGAGGCTGCTAACCCAGATCCTCAAGGATCTGGGTTAGCAGCCTGCCTCAGCAACTTAGTGAGGCTCTCTGCAACTTATTTCTTCAAACTTATTATTTCAAACTTATTTCTTCAAAATAAAGAATAAAAAGTAGGGCTGGGAGTGTAGCTCAGAGGTAGAATGCTCCTGGGTTCAATCCCCAGTACAGAAAAAAAAAAAAAAAAAAAGAACCTAATGACACATCTCAAGAACCCATAAAAAACAGTAGCAGTCTATCCCAAAGACAGCAGAAGGAAGGAGATAAAATCAGAGCAGAAATCAATGAAATAGAGAACAAAAAACAATACAAAAGATGATCAATAAAACAGAAAGTTGATTCTTTGAAAAGATTAACAAGATTGATAAATGCTTAGCCAATTTAACCAAAAAAAGAGATAATCAACCCAAATTATTAAAATCAGAAATGATATAGGAGACATCACCATATACCATGGAGAAATTCAGATGATCATCAAAAAATTCTTTTGAAAATTTATACTCCAATAAACTGGAAAACATATAAGAAATAAACAGATTTCTAGACATGTACAACCTACTTAAGTTAAACCAAGAAGATATAAAATCCTAAGCTTACAAATATATAGCAAACAGATAAAAACTGCAATAAAGACTCTCATGAAAAAGAAAGCCCAGGTCCAGATGAACTCCCAGCTGAATTCTATAAAACATTTACAGAATAACTAAATCTAATACTTCACAGGTTGCTCTGTGAAACTGAAAGAGATGGAAATCCTTCCAAACTCCTTCTATGAGGCCAGTATCACCTTAATACCAAAACCAAATAAAGATTTCCCAAGAAAGCAAATTACAGACCAATATTATTCATGATCATTGATACAAAAATTCTGAACAAAATAATAATGATGCACATTCAACCACATCAAGAATATTGTACAACATGACCAACTTGGTTTCATCCCAGGGAAGCAAGGTTGGTTCAACATATGAAAATCAATACATGTTATTCACCACAGAAATAGAACTAAGGACAAAGATTTCATGATCATCTCAATCAGTGCTGGAAAAGAATTTTACAAAATCCAACACCCATTCATGTCAAAATCATTACAAAAAATACAAATAGAAGAAACTTACCTCAACGTCATCAAAGCAATAGTCAATAAACCCAAAGCCAACATCATATTAAATGAAGAAAACTACAGGAATCCCCTTTAAAATCAGGAACAAGACAAGGATGCCCACTGTCACATTCCTTTTCAATATAGTCCTTTACACTCTTGCCAGAGCAATAAAACAAGAGAAGGATATCAAAGGAATTCAAATAGTAAAAGAAGAACTGAAATTGTCTCTATTTGCAGATGACTTGATTTTATATTTAGAAGACCCAAAAAACTCAACCAAAACATTTCTAGAGCTGTTTAACAAATTCAGCAATGTAGCAGGATACAAAAGCAATCTAAAAAAAATCAGCAGCTTTTCTATATGCCAGCAATGAATCCACTGAAAAAGAAGTACAGAAAACAATTCTATTAACAATAACCTCAAAACCAACAAAATACCTAGGAAAAAAACTAACCCAAGAGGTAAGAGATCTCTACAATGAAAATGACAAACTGGGCGTGGTGGCGCATGCTTGTAATCCCAGCATTCGGGAGGCTGAGACCGGAAGATCTGGGTTCGCGGCCAGCCTCAGCTACCTAGTGAGGCACTCCGCAACTTAGTGAGACTCGGTTTCAAAATAAAGAATAAAAAACTAGGGCTGGAGGTATAGCTCGGAGGTAGAATGCCCCTGAGTTCAATCCCCAGTAACGCAAAGAAAAAAAAAGAAAGAAAAGAAAAAGAAAATTACAAAACATCAAATAAAGAAACTGAAGATCTTAGAAGATGGAAAGATCATCCTTGCTCTTGGAAAGGCAGAATAAATATAAAAATGGCCATTATACCAAAAGTGATCTACAGAGTCAATGCAATCTGTCAAAATACCAGCGTCATTCTTCACAGACCTAGAAAAATCAGTCCTAAATTTTATATAGAGAAACAAAAAACCTAGAATAGCCAAAGCAATTCTCATCAATAAGAACTCTGCAAGAGTCATCACAAATCCTGACTTCAAATTATACTACAGAGTTATACTAATAAAAATAGCACGGTATTGGCACAAAAACAGACATATAGACCAATGAAACAAAATAGAAGATACAGAAATAAATCCTTATACTTATAGACTGATTTTTTTACAAAGGTGCCAAACACATACTTTGGAGAAAAGACAGCCTTTTCAACAAATGGTGTTAGAAAAACTGGTTATCCAGTAGAGAAATGGAATTCAATTCTTACCTGTCACCATGCACAGAAGGATCAAAGACCTGGAAACTAGATCAGAGACTTTGAACCTACTAGAGGATAGTATAAGTCCAACACTCCAACATAGGAGATCAGATAGAAACTTCTTCAACAAGACTCCCAAAGCTCAGAAAATTAAAATAAGAATTAATAAATGGAATAGCATTAAATTACAAAGTTTTTGCTCATCAAAGGAAACCATCATGCATCTAAAGTGAAAACCTATGGAATGGGAGAAGATCTTTGCCAGCTATCACACAGATAGAGGAGTAATATCTGCAATATACAATGAACTTAAAAGACTTCAAACTTAAAAAACAAAAAACCCAATCAAGAAATGGGCAATTGAACTAAATAGACATTTTACAAAAGAAGAGATACAAGTGGCCAATAAGTACATGAAAAAAATGTTAAACATCATCAGCAATCAGGGAGATGCAAATCAAAACTACACTAAGATTTCATTTAAGCCAAATCAGAATGACAATCATCAAGAATACAAAAGACAATAAATGCTGGCAAGGATGTGGAGAAACTGGAAATCTTCTACACTGTTGATGGGATTACAAATTGGTTCAGCCACTATGGAGATTCCTCAGAAACTTGAGAATAAATTCACCATATAATTCAGCTATACCACTCCTGGGTATCTTTCCAAAGGGATTGAAACCAGAGAAATACAGTAATATATGCATATCCATGTTGAGAGAAGCACAATTTACAATTGTCAAATTATGGAACCAACCTAGGTATCCATCAACACATGAATGGATTACAAAATTGTGGTATATGCACAAAATGGAATTCTACTCAGCAATAAATAAGAATAAAATTAAAAATTATGTTGTTTGCAAGAAAATGATGTTAAGTGAGATTATCCAGTCATAGAAAGTAAATGGGCGCATGTTTTCTCTAATATGTGGAAGCTAGGAAGCAATCTGGATACCAGAGGGGCTTCAGATAATGGAGACACTTCACTGGAGCCAGGGAGGTATTCTAAGGGAAGGAGAGGGAAGATCAATGAAAGAATCACTTCCATGGACATTATGTAAATATATGAGAATACCAATGCCAATCTCAGTATCTTGTGTTGAGAAATAGGGGGGCAGAGTGGGGAGGGAGCTAGGGGAAAGCCCACCAAGTGCTGTGTGCATGTATGTCACTATCCCTATGATTTGCATTATGATGTGAAATTATATTGCACCAATAAAAATTGGTGAAAGCCATTAATGGTTCTAGAAAGAACTATTAAGTTTAATTTCATTTGGTTAATGCATGCTATGCTGTGAAAATGTTTCAGAGAGCCTCTAGAGTCTTTACTTCATTGTAAAGAGTAGACCTGAGTATTATGGCTGAAGCTATTATTACTAGCTCATGTGCACTATGGCTATGATATTTATTACCTCTACATGCCAGTTTATCCATCCAATTTCATTTCAATTCCTTTATCCCCATCTCCAAATGCTATGATTTGACTGATAGGGAACTTGGCTCCCTACATTCAAAAAATATGACATAACATGGATTTGAAAGATTTTACATCAATCTGATGCCTTCCCGTTAGCTAATTTTACCACAGAACCATTCAGAAAAGATAAAGGAAAAGCTCAATATTTGTTATCTACCCAAATCCTGGCCAGAACACATGGGCTTCTCCTAATGATGAGAAATAAATCATTCATTACTATTTTGATTACAAATTAATGAAAGGAATTAATGTATTAAAGAATACAACTTAAGTCAGGCATGGTGGTGCATTCTTGTAATTCCAGTATTTGGGAATCTGAGCAGGAGGATTGCAGGTTTGAGGCCAGCCTCTGCAATTTAGTGAGACCCTGTTTTTTAAACAAAACAAAACAAAAGGCTGAGGGTTTATCTTGGAGGCAGGATGCCCTTGGGTTCAATTCTTAGTACCACCAAAAAATTTAAAAATCCAATTTTAATCAATATTATGCTTTTATAGTTTTTCTCCAAGAAATTTAGAGTGAAGAATGAAGATTTTCAGGGAGGAGTGCTTGAAACAAGGAGCAAAACTGCATCAGAGCTCTTTGGAAAAAGTTCACACAAATCTAGGAGGGCTAGGAGGGCAGTGGCAGCCCAAGTTTCCAAGAACAATTGTCAAGAATGAGGGCAGGTGGGGAGCAAAAGCTCTTCCTCTTCCCTCCTGCCTCAGGCCATTTCTTTCATGTTCAGGGACTGGCAGCATGCTCTCTTTAAAATTGACAGACTTATTGAATATGTTCCTTTCCTTTATCTAAAACCAAAGTTTATGTATAGCACAGCTAGTTTCCACAAACTACTAGAATTCTAGTACTAGAAATGGCACACTTACGTGTATCAGGAAGCCTTACATTATTGTGAAAAGCAGCTTGTAAGTGTGCGAAATTGGGGCCAAACAACATGGCAATACCTTTATTTTCTGCCTCACTGGTCTTTCTATGGAACCCTTTTCCACATGTTTTCCCTCTTTTCTCTCCAGCCTTGTACCTGCATTGTTGAGCGCTGATGAGGTCTGACTTGGGTCAGCTCCAGCCCCTCATTTTTTAGGTAATCTGCTTGGGCACTAAATGCTGGCTGAAATTGTGAGAAAATCAGAAGGCTAAACGTCACCCCTATGGATAGGGGAAAAAGGATGTTCCCCATGGGTAGAGAGTGGTTCTGCAAACCTTCTCAGTTAGAAATAGTTGTAACTGAAATGGCAAGGAGGCAGGGACAGAAACTGAGAAACACCAACATTTGAATTAGACATCCTGGCTTTTGTTTTTCACTAGCAGTTGTAAGCTAAATTTAGAGAGTAGCATGGATACCCCCAACAAAAGACTTGTGCCAACGGTTGGCATAAAAAACCCCAGGCAGGATTGTTGCATAGAATTTTGTCAAGTCTGCTCCATGTGATTCCACTTTAGGAGAACAAATGACTCTCATTCCAAGGGGAGGAAAATCTCAAGGCACATGTAACACAAAATACTCATTGTTGGCTAAGTGATTCTGAAAGTTCCTAGGACACCTTATGCTGGGAATAATTCCACAGCTTGCATCCTGGGTCTTTCATGTTCTGTCTTCTTTACAGTCTCGGAGCACACTCCCATCATTGACCTAGCAGGGCAGGATGGGCAGTGGAGAAAGCACCAAAATAGTCATCTATGGGACACAGATACTGAGTCTGGCTCCTTAACTTAGCAAACACATAAATCGGTTTGTGCAAGGTGCACAATTACAGATCCTAAAGTTGGGACGAAGCCACAGGCAAGTGAGTTATTTATACTTCCATTCTGATGAAGAGGGAGTTAAATAATTAGGATAACGTCATCCTCACCTTCTTCACACAACATTGTGGGAGCATATGAGATAATGTCAATAAAATGTAAAGCACTATGCAAAAATTAGTGATACTTAGAAAGATCCAGATAGTTTCAAAGGGGAAATGTCTGCATTACAAAAAAGAAAAAAAAATCTATTGTTTATCCAGTTTCTCTCTCCATCCCCTCCAATTATCCTGGGCTAGAATTGCCTCTTTGAAAGTCATATCCCTTTTTTGAGGCATCCCAGAACCACTGAATGAATGCTTTGCGTGAGAGATAAAGTTCTACCTCTCACCTCTAATCTGTGGGGCAGTTCTGGATGGCTATCCCAGCCATTTTTATCTGTGGGATTGGGTACAAATCTTGTAGAGAGATTGCATTATAGCCAAAGCTTTTCATCTAATCCTAAATCCGTCCTTTCTCTTCCATGAGTATTGATCGGAAAACGATTTTTTAACAAAGTTTCAAACCTTTAAAGCAGAACCTGACCTGTGATGTGGACATTTTTCTTTGAAGATGATGAAGGTGTCTTATCAGCATTATTGTGCCTGGGGTGAAGCTTTCTATGTGGATGAAACTAGTGGTTCCTCCTTTATTATCAGGATTGTTTTCTGTAAGGGAGCTAGGCACTTAGAATGGGAACCAAGCTGGGCATGGTGGTGTATATCTGTAATCCCAGCTCTTGAAAGGCAGGTTCAAGGCCAGCTTCAGTAACTTAGTGAGACCCTCATCAAGTCAATGAGATCCTGTTTCCAAATAAAAAAATAAAATTGGGCTAGGGGTATAGCTCAGAGGTAGACTGTCCTTGACTTCAATCCCCTGTATTACATATAAACACATACATAAAGGATGTCAACCACATGAATAAGTACAAGAACTCTCTGAGACATGTAGATTAGAGAGTGTAGCTTACTCCAAAAGGCTTCTTGTGTCCTTCTGCCTCTCAGTCTAGAGTTTCAAGTCTGTAAAACATACTGAAACTTAGATCATGTAGCTGGTCACAGGCTCAGAATCCATTGTATTTTAGTGCTGTGAAGATACTCAAGGGGATTACCATTCCCTCTCCCCATAAATGCCATTGGTAGGGACAAGAAACTACAGTTTAGAGAGTTTCAGCAAATTATATAGGGACCTTCTTCTCTTTTAATAAGTAACAGAGATGGAGCATAACTAAGCTCTCTCTGACTTTAAAGCTTTTACCAGGTATTTAAATAACCTATCATGAAAAGACACCCGTGTTTGGGGGAGTAGGCTTATGTAGGTGCAAGGAAGTGGTCCTCATAGTACAGCCTGTGATGACATTTGTTGAATGAAGAGAACAGGCTACCCTGGGCTATTCAAAGAAGAGAAGAGAAATAACATTAAAAAAGAGCATTAATATCTTTAAAAACAAAACTGCTATTTCCACCTCAGTGATCTAAGCACAAGAGGGAGAAAAAAAAAACTGAAGGAGAAAGGCAAAAATGCCACGCAAGAATGCAGATGTTAAAGCATGTGCCTTATTAAAGCAGGGGTGAAAGGACTCAGAAATGGCAAAATGAACAGTATTGCCAGAACTATTTCTCTTCCAGCTGAGCCTGGGCTGGTAAGAGCTAGCTTTCTAATCACTACCAATTGCTCTCACAGGCCTTTGCCACAGTATTTATCCATGCATCTTCAGTGAGTTTTGCCATGTGTGCATGCAGCTAAAATCACAGCAGCATGGGGTCAGCTACGCTAATGAACTCTTCTGCATAATGCTGGCACGTGCCCACGTCTTCAGGGATAGGACATCATTTCTCCACTTTGTTAATCCAGTTGTAAAGGTTTTGTCCAGTTTTCCAGATGTAGAGAACTGCTTCCTGAGCCCTGAGCCCCCTTGATTAATCATCTCCTGGGCTGTCAGGTCTGAAACCTGAGCAAAGGGGAGACAGGAATCTCTTCTTACAGGTTATAAACTCAGCCTGTTGGTATTATCCAGCAATGCTGGCCCAGAGGCTCCTGAACTGTCAGGGTCTCAAAGATACCCAGAAGTCCATATTTTCTACAGAGTCCATGAGCTGGATGTCTTATTTGAATGAAATAAAAGACATACGCACATGGCATCTGCTCCACATGCTACTTCAACTTTGTTTTTTTGTTTGTTTGTTTGTTTCTTTTTTCTTTTTTTTTTTTTTTTGCACTACTGGGGTTGGAACCCAGGGGAATTCTACCTCTGAGCTACACCCTCAGCCCTATTTTTTATTCTTTATTTTGAAACAGGGTCTCACTAAGTTGCGGAGGGCCTCACTAAGCAGCTGAGGCTGGCTGCGAACCTAGATCCTCCAGTCTCAGCCTCCCAAATGCTGGGATTACAAGCATGTGCCACCACACCGACTTACTTTAACTTTGTGATGTTCATGGTACTCGATTGTTTAGCAAGTGCATCATTTTGTATTCTATCATTACAGCCTTAGAAGGTAGACTGTAAACACCACCCACTTTTCTATACAAAAGAGAAATGCAATTTAGAGTGGCAAAGTGACTTGTCTATAATCACATACCTAGGGAGTAGAAAAGACTATATGCTGACCCCAGCCTGAATCACATTATTTCCAACAACTCTGGAATCATATGTTAAATATGCCCTGTTTCTCTTCTAATACCTTCTTTTCCCTGGTAATTGCTTCTGCTCCCTTGACCATTACCTGTATGACAACCTACTTAGCTAGTGCAGTGGCTTCTGTTTCTATTGCCTGCTTCTAGACTTAGCATTTGGATTTAGCTTGTGCTTTCTTGAAATCTCACATCTTCTGGGTTTTGTCTACTGGTCCTTTCACTACCACTCAAATCGAATACAGTTAATACTCAACTAAAAGTAATATAGTGTGACATATAGTTTATTACGTGACTCATTATTTTTAAAATATACTTTTATGGGTGCATTGTAATTATGTCTCATAGTGAGGTTCAGTGTAATACAAACATGTGGTTCCCTTTGGATCCTCCCCATTCCCCCTGCCCTGTTCCCCGTACCTGTTAGTGAGGTTGGTAATGATACCTTCATCTATGGACATACATTATTTGAATTGTTTCCTTCATCCATTCTCCTTTTCCTCTTCCTCGTCTCCTTCCCCAATGTGCTTCCACTATTCTACTGGTGTCTTTCTTCATTTATCTTAAGTCCCTTTTGTTTCTATTTCCTCTATAGCTTCCACATATGAAAATTTAATAGTCAATGCCAGTTGAATTAATAAAAGAAGAATTTGAATGTGGATTGACAGCGCACTACTGGACAATTAAACCAGAAGAGGGAGGCAGAACGTATACATAATTAGACTCTTTACAAGTTTGTTTTCCTTTTCAATTCCAATAAGCAGCCAAGTCGTCATTAAAGCAAAAGCACATTCTCTTACTATTAGTAGATGCTCCAGAAGCTCTTTGGAGAGAACAGTAAGCCTTACTGTCTGAAAAGAAAATAATTCAATGTTCATTGTGCCTCTCTTTCTGTAGAAAGAACTTCATAGATGTTGTATCTTGTAGTACATAAAATAACGGAAAGAACCAATATTTGGAAATAATGTGTCAGATACCTATTCTTAGAAAACTCTAAGCTGAAAATTTAAAACACACTATACATGAACAGATTAGCCACAGGAAGAGAGGTTTCCAATTAGCTATAGTAATTAAAATCTGACATTTTCCTGAATTCCTACCTCATGCTATACCCTATACAAATAACTGTGAAGATGAGTTCAATAATACTTACAACATCCCTCCAAGATTGGTTTTAGAATTTCAGTCTATTAGAGTTTATTGGAATTGCCACCTAGAAAAATCACAGGAAGTAATGATTCCAGGATTAAGACTACCCAATTAAGAGGGGTTCCATGGAGCAAATAGGCCCAAGGAGTGATTACACCTACCATTTGGGTCACATGAGTTCAGAAGGAAATGGACTAGTATGGAGTTCATGGGGAGCCATAAAACCGAGGGCTAACAGAGGTATGAGATATGTACAAGTGTTCCATGTAAGAGAAGAAAGGAAGTGTTGTGTTTCTATATTCCTGCGTGGGCTGGGCACTTAGTCAATCTACAGTTGCAATGATAATAGTGACTCTTCCTTTTTCACTTTTTTATCTATTCTTTAAGGGAGAGATTAGTTTTCTTTAAGGAAAACTAATTTTCTAAAGAAAACTAGCTTCTTAAAAATTTTTAGTTCCTGTCTTTTCTTTGCCTTAAAATACTCTTTTTAAAAAACTATACGAGTACTCAGGAGGATAAGTGAGCCCAAACAACAGGTGGAGTAGAAACAACATCTATCCAGAGGGAGATCTGGGGCCCCTGGAAGGAAGGCATTGAGGAGGCAGAGGTGGTTTGGTTCCTTCTACAGACTTTATGTCCTATAGTTTTAGTCTTTCTTCTTCATTCATTCTCCTTATACAATTCTAGTTTCCCTTCTATCCTCGCTCAAGAAATATTCACCTAACCTCCCAAATTGCTTAGAGTCAAAAGTTCAGAGAACAAGGCAGAACTGCATCATTTTATCCCCTAATATATATATATATATTTTTTTTTATTTTATTTTATTTTATTTTTTTGTGGTACTGGGGATGGAACTCAGGGGCATTCTACCTCCGAGCTATACCCCCAGCCCTATTTTTTATTCTTTATTTTGAAACCAAGTCTCACTAAGTTGCGGAGTGCCTCACTAGGTAGCTGAGGCTGGCCGCAAACCCGGATCCTCCGGTCTCAGCCTCCCGAATGCTGGGATTACAAGCGTGCGCCACCACGCCCGGCTTATCCCCTAATATATTTTTTAAAAGTTCCCTTTTCGATTTTATTCTATATCCAAAACAATGTGCAAAATAAAATCAAACCTTCAATAAAATCACAATTTATTCCTACAGGACAATGTTGAACTGATTCAACCTTAAATCACAATAGTCTACAACTTTAAAAATCAAATGGAACACACACACACACACACACACACACACACACACACACACACACATACACACGTGCACTCACATACCCCACAGGAACTTAAGAGCAACAAAAATACAGAGATTGAACCTCAGATTCCCCACTCTACAAAAAGTGACAGTTTTGAGCAGCAAGTGTCAGTGGTTTGTAAGGGTGGCTCTCTGTTATTCCTGTGGATATAGATGGGACCTGTGGCTTTACTACACCAGTTTTCTTTGCCAGAGAATTATCATCTCCTTCACTTTGTGATTTTGTTGAGTCCTCAGAAGGGGAAACTCAAATAAAATTCATGCTAGCTGGTTCTAAAGGAAATATTTACATGGGTTCTGATAATGTCATCTCACCATGAGAGAAAAGGTAGATGATGTGATATCATAACAATTTATAAACACAGCAATGAAACATGACATCTCTTCTCACTGATATATCAGAAGTTCAAGATAGAACTTGACACATATCCCCATTAGTAACATCTTTTATCATCGAGTAAATCCTCTTCCAGTTGCTTCCTCAAATGAGTTTTAGTAATCATATTAGTGATTGTAAGTGAGTCTTATAAAACAGGTAATTCTGGTGGTGAAGTTCAGAGTTTAACAAGGTCAAAAATATGACAGAGTCACTCTGTCTTAGGAAGAACCTTATAAATTCACTCATTCATTCATTGCACATATGTAAGCAGCACTGGGCTACATATTGGGATTCAAGTGTGAATAATAAAAAAATAAATAAAGACAATAAAAATTAGATGTGTAAATGCCATCATTAAATGCTTACTGCATGCCAGAAACTGTGCTTGGAATTCACATATTTTTTCTTATTAAAATGTCCCTTCCTCAAAGCTGCAAACATAAGTATTAACATATTTCATAAGTGAAGAAGCTGAATAGGTAAATATCTTGCTGAAGGTCCCAAAGGTAGAAAACAATGGAATCAATATTCAAATGAAAGATGATGGATGCTTGAAAGCACAAACTTAACACTGGACTATCACCTGGATGTGTGCAAGAGATTTGGTACATCATGGAAAGTTCTGCATTCTGTGTTTTGCTAAAGAAGGAGCCTTGATTTGTTTCAGTCATCTTTATCATGAATTCACTACTGAAGGGGGTTACACACTAATTCAACTTCTCCATTGGAGGCGAAGGGAGGTAGAGTTATATGCTCACCAGGGATTCTCAGTGAGAGCCTTGGCTATAGAAAAGATAAATTAAAGACACAAGGCATATTAAATCACAGTGGACTTTGGAAAACTTCATGTCACTGGTATTCTAATTACTTTTAGTATAGATCTAATATAGTTATTTATATTTGGTATAGTATATTTATTTTTTCAGAGTTTTTCAAGATTTGGATACTAATATATTATATAATTTATTTGTTGCAGTCTTCCTCTATGTTTGTTTTCAATTTTATAAATTGTACCTTTGAGTGAAAAGTGCTTTTTGAAGCAAGTATTTTTTTTAAATTGAGGTTCATTGGCTCAAAAGGCTAAAGAGTTACCATTTTATTCAGAAATTTTCCCCCACTTTCTCACCCTAAATAAGAGTCAATTCAAGAAGGATCAAAGACCTGGAAGTCAGACCAGAGACCTTGCAGCTACTAGAAGAGGGCATAAGTCCAACACTTCAACACGTAGGCACAGGTAAAACCTTTCTCAACAAGACCCCAAAGGCACAAGAAATTCAAAGGAAGATCAATATATTGCATTGCATTAAACTGAAGAGCTTCTGTTCAGCAAAGGAAACTATCAATAACCTCAACAGAGAGCCCACAGAATGGGAGAAAAATTTTGCCAGCTATTCCTTGAATAAAGGACTAATATCTAGAATATACAGAGAACTCAAGAAATTCACAGGTAAGAAAACAAATACCCCAATTAAAAATGGTCAAATGATCTAAATAGATACTTCACAAAAGAATAAATATAAATAGACAATAAATTCATAAGGAAATGTTCAACATCATTAGCAATCAGAGGGATGTAAATCAAAAGTACCTTGAGATTTCACCTAACCCCAATTAGAATGGCAATCATCAAAATCACAAACAATAACAAATGCTGGTGAGGGTGTGGAGAAGTGGGAACCCTAATACATTGTTGGTGGGATTGCAAATTAGTATAGCCACTTTGGAAAACAATATGAAGTATCCTCAGATGAATGGGAATGAACCTACCATATACTCTAGCAATACCACTTCTGGGAACCTACCCAAAAGAATGGAAACCAAACTTTCAGATCAATGCATGTGTATCTATGTTTATACCTACACAATTCACAATTGCCAAACTATGGAACCAGCCAAGATGTCCATAAATAGATGAATGGATTACAAAACCATGAGATATGTATACAATGGAGTTTTACTCAACCATATAGAAGAACAAAACCATGTCATTTTCAGGGACATGGATAGAACTGGAAAAGATTATGTGAAGTGAGATTTTTCAGTCACAAAAAAGTAAAAAATTGTATACTCTCCCTAATATGAGACATCTAGCGAGAAAGTGGGTCATAAGAGGGACTCTAAGATGAAGAAGGAGAAACCTTAGGTGAGCAAAGAAGGTGGCTTAACTGAAGATGATGGTGGGAGGCACGCTAATGCGCAAGATGCACTTTCACAAACACAACAAAGTCAATCACTAAACTGAACTTAAGGAGGGAGGGGGAGGGAATGGGGCAGGAATTGGGGAAGGGTTAAATGAGAGATATGTGCATGTATGCCTTTACCAGCTTGTACCTAACAAAGATGTATGATTACAATGCATCAATAATAAAAAAAAGAAAGAAATTTTACTCTGAGGTACCCAAGAGAATTGAAAATATATGTTCACATGAATAGTTGCACATAAATTATTCATGATAAGATTAGTGTTAGGTTAGGGTTAGGGTTAGGGTTAGAGTTAGCTCATATTAGCCAAAAAAGTGGAAACTACCCAAATGTCTATCAACTTATAAATTTTAAAAATGCAATACATTCATAGAATGAAAAATATTTCATTCAGTAATAAAAAAGAAATAGATTATTGGTATATGCTGCAGCATGGGTGAACTTTAAAAAAGTACATTAGAGAAATAAAACTAGTGATAAAAGACCATGAATTCTGTAATTCCATTTATATGAGATGTACAGAACTGGTAAATCTATAGAAATGGAAAGTTAATTATTGGTGTCTTAGATCTCAGGGGAAGAGGCAGGGTTTACTCATTTTGTGTACAGTTTCTTTATAGGTGTTAAAATATTCCAAAAATGGTTACAGCTTCACAAATCTATGAATATACTGAAGATTATTAAATTGTACAATTTAAATGAGTCAATTGTTGGTATGTGAATTATGTCTTAATAATGCCATCATACAACTATAAAGTTCAGAAACTCAATAATGCCATAGAGCCATTGGATTCTTTCCAGCTTGCAGACTGATCTTTTTTCTTAACTATCTTAACCCATGGTCCCAAGAAAGTTCCAGGAATCACATACACATTTGAAAGTATCTAGGAATGAAAGAGGGATATTTTATAAATTCATTATAAAATATTTTAGAAATAGAGAATATCATGCCAGCCAAACATGCTGGTGCATGTTTGTAATCCCAGTACTTGGAAGGCAGAGACAGGAGAATTGCAGGTTGGAGACCAACCTCAGCAATTTAATGAGACTCTCAGCCACCTAACAAAACCCTGTTTCAAAACAAAAAAATAAATTTAAAAAAGGCTGGGGGTGTGTCTTGAAGGTATATGCCCCTGGGTTTAATCTCCATCACCACAAAGAAGAAAGAAAGTAAAAAAGGAAGGAAGGAAAGAAGAAAGGGAGGGAGAGAGAAAGAAAGAAAACATCACAGTAAGTGAGATAAACCAGACTCAGAAAAACAAAGGTTCACATGTTTTCACTGATATTTGAAAGCTAGAGACAAAAAAAGGGAAAAAAGGGATCTTTGGAAAATTAGGAGAGGCCAGTAAAATTAAGGGACTAGGTTAGGAAAGGGATAGGGGAGGGAAAGGGGAGGTTTGGGGAATAAAATAGATCAAAAAATGTTATATGAATATATGAATGTATCACTATGAATCCCACTACCACGAACAATTATAATGTACCAATATATTTTTAAAAATCAAAATAAATAACAGAAATAATATAATAAAAGTCCATGTGCCTACCTCCCACATGAAGAGATAAAGCAAGCCAGAATCATTGATGACCTTGCTGATTCCTCTAAAATGGTCCTTGGTTGTTACCCTGGGTTTCAAGTACTTTTATTGCATATATATATATATATATATATCCTATATATGTCTTTTCAGGAAAAAAATGTAAATAGTTCACAATTTCAATTTTATATACATGACATAAGAGTGTATATTATCTAATATCTTGTTTTATTCACTCAATTTTATGTTCTAGATTTTCATCCATGTGTTACTGCTAGCCCAACATGTCCATATTTTAGTGCTATGCAAAAAATTCCATTTTGTGGGTATATTTCCAGTTTCTTATCACTTCTCCTCTCAATAGGCATTAATAATATTTCCATTTTTTTGTTTGGAATCTACAAGCCAAGAAGTTGTGCACATCTTATCCTTGTCTACTAGTGTACAAGTGCAAGATTTTCTCTAGGATGTATTCATAGGAGTGAAATTGCTGTATTGTAGGCTGTGTGCTTATCAGAATGTAATGCATATTATCCTCATATCTCTAGTCTCTATATAAAGACATTTCCCTATTCCTCTTTTACCTTATCATTTTCCAAATTTTCTTCCTCAAAATAAGGAAAGTAACATTTCTAAATGAAACATTTTATTAAAATTCAAGCAATTGGATGTAGTTGTGGCAGTTTCTCACTTTTCCTCTTAGTCATGAGTTCACTTTTTGACAAAAAAAAAACCCAACAATTTTATCTCAATATTTGTTTGTAACAGACTTTAAATAATACTTACGACAATGTGCATTAAGTCATCATTGACAGAATGACAATTTAAAAGTTTTGATTTCATTAATGGGGTCCCTAAAATTGATTATTTTTGCAATTATATCTTTTTCTGTTTTAATCATCTCCTAACACATACAAAATTAATACCCTTCACTGATTGAAAGATTCTTTTGCTGATTAAATGGTTACAACATATAAACTTTTATGATTTTATATTTTATGTATAAGTAAGAAAATATGGAATTAAAAATGAGCAAAATTATAACACGTATGTGTTAATAATAGGGAAACTTATTCCAAAAACAAACATTGGAAAAAAGACAGTCTTTTCAATAAGTCACATTGGAAAACTGGTTATCTATTTGTAGAAAAATGGAATTAAATTCCTGTCTCTCACCCTGCACAAAAGTCAACTCAAGATGGATCAAAAACATAAAAATTAGACCAGAGACTTTTTTAATGTGCTTTTATTGGTGCATTATAGTTTCACATCATAATGTAAATCATGTTGACAATGACGTATGTGCACATAGCACTTGGTGCCCCCCCATCTCCCCATCTCCCCCTTTCCTAATACAAAGTACTGAGATTGACATTGGTATTTTCACATATGTACACATAATCAATGGTAGTATTTCCATTAAAGAACCTCAGTCCTTTACCTCCCCTTCCTTTAGACCACTTCCCTGGCTCCAGTGAGGTTTCTCCTCCATTATCTGGGGTCCCTAGATCAGAGACTTTGAAATTACTAGAGAAAAGAATAGGTCCAACACTCCAACGTATATGCACAGATAGAAACTTTCTCAATAAGATCTCCAAAGTTCAGGAAGTTAAAACAAGAATTAATAAATTGAATGGCATTAAACTAAAAAGTTTCTGTTCATCAAAGGAACCCATCAGGAGTCTAAAAAGAGAATCTATAGAATGGGAGATCTTTGCTAACTATTCCTCTGATAGGAGATTAATATTTAGAATATACGAAGTGCTTAAAAGCTTAACACTAAAAAATAGCCCAATCAAGAAATGGATAATTGAACTAAATAGACACATTACAGAAGAAGAAATGCAAATGATCAATAAATACATGAAAAATTGTTCAACATCATTAGCAATCTGGGAGATGCAAATCAAAACTACGCTGAAGTTTTATCTAACCCCAATTAGAATGATAATCATCAAGAGTCAAACAATAATAAATGCTGATGAAGATGTAGGGAAATAGAACCCTTCTATATTGCTGGTAAGATTTCAAATTAGTACAGCTGCTATAGAGATCAGTGTGGAGATACCTCAGAAAACTGGGAATGAATCCACCATATGATCCAGAATGATCATGGATATCATTCTAAAAAGACCAAAATAAGAATATTATAGTAATACATGCATATCCATGTTTATAGCAACACAATTCATAATAACCAAATTATGGAACTAATCTAGGTGGCTATCCACTAGGGTTACAATAAATCAGGAAAATGAAATCAGAACTAAAATTTGCTCTCTGTAGGGATCAGTGAATTAACAAGTATAAATAACTTATACCTGGTTTCTTATATTTTCAAACTGACATTTTCTAGTAATGTACATCCAATAATGTCATATGAATTCCTAAGCCATTGATTATATAAAATTTCACTACCTATCACTCCATCATCTGTTGTCCCTTTGTCTTATGAGTTATTTTGTTACACCCTAAATTCCATTTCTTGCCCCCAAAATAACTACTCTTAGTCAATTTGGCATATGGCCTTGAAAACTTTTTTTGTATGCAGTTAAACATAGAAAGTTTGTTCTTTCATTTTCATAAAGTACATCATGATAGATTATAAATAATCATGATAGAATATATATATATATGTGTGTGTGTGTGTGTGTGTGTGTGTGTGTGTGTGTGTTTCACTTAACAGCATGTTTTGGAAACCTTGACTTTTTAAATTGAGTATATCATTAATTATCAGTCTGGACTTATTGAAATAAAATTTGGATGATTTATACATTTAAATTATTATAAGTAATGCTTCAGGAAATTTCCCTGTAGAGATATTCATTGTGTAGAAGTGCTAATATTTTTCTATGTCATTGATAGTTTAAAAGGTATATAAGTTTTGTGTTTTTCACATTTTTTCCAAAATGGTCTTTAGATAGTCCTATACTTTTCTTCTTCTGCTTGAATTTTAGAATTGATTTGTGAGTTCTATCACAAACTGTTCACAGTATGATTGGGAATATCACTCAAAGAATTTATTAAAATGATATACTAGAAGAATGACATTGAAATATATGTTATATGTATATTATTATATGAAAAAAGAGCAGATAGTGGAACTTTTTAAAGTATGAGCCCTCTTGGAAGAGAAATAAGTCTACTTGTGTAGGCCTACCTAGAAAGAAATTTACTAAAACATTGATAGTGATTATCACTGGTGATAGGAACACAGATGATTTTTATTTGATCATATTTTAACTCCCTCTTCTACATTTTACATAATGAATATTATAATTGATATAATGTAAAAATTATTATAGTATAAAATGAAAAGCCTATTAACATGTATATATGTAGCAAAAAAATGTTACTGAAAACATCTTCAATAGAAGATGCTCTGGTCAGCATTTTTACAGCTATAATATAAAAGACTGACTATGTAACTTAGAAAAAAGAAGATTATTTTCCTAGGGTCTTGTGTTCAGTCCATGTGAGGCTGAGGGACTGTGGATCCCGGGGCATGGTGGTAGAAGGCAGAGAGAGGGAGAGCTCATGGGCTGCACTCCTACATCATGAAAGTCAGAAGCAAGAGGTAAAGTTGGGGGAGGAACCAAATATAATCCCCAAGTCTGCAATCCCAGGAAACTACCTCCAGCCACACCCTATGGGCCTACTGGATACCACCCAGGTAATTTTATTACAATGTATTTATCTACCACTGGGGTTACAACCCTCAAGACCCCATTATATCAACTCCAAACACCAATTTATGAGCTTTTCAAGGCCATTCTATATATGACCATAACAGAAGCAAGAATTTGGTTTAAATAAAGAATTTCTTTGACCCTCAGGAATGTGAATGTGGAACCTAATTTTATCATCTAATTTTCATGTAAACAAAATCCTTCCCTCATTGTTTGAAGAGATTATGTTGGATGCCAGTAAACAAGAAAAGATGACATAGGGATTCAGCATTTTTATAGCTTACTTTTTTACTTGACATCACTGTCCAGTAATGTCCCCATTTCTCTAAACCTTCCTTCAAATGGAAATTTCTGCTCTTATCTTTTTCCAATGTCTCTCCTCCAATTCTCTCTTATCTGAGAAAGCATTCCTGTCTCTATACTATCACCACTTTTGTCAAGTCACCCCAACTTGGTTACCAAAGCCTACATACAATATTTGATAGGTTCCTTCTAATTCAGTTCTCAATAGCATTTGACACTGGCCATCACACCCTCTTTGAAAACACTTTCTATCTGTCCCTTAGTAGCTCATACTCATCTGGCTTTCCCTCCTCTCCCATAATCTAAACATTATAGTGCCCCAGGAATCACTCTTTATTTACTTTCTAGGTGTGATCTTGACTGATTCCATGGCTTTAAATTTGACCTACACAATAATTATTCCAAAGGTGTGTTTAGTTCTAACTTGAACTTCAAACTCCCAAGTCCAACTGCCTACAGAACAGTAGTTCACTCCAATTTTAAATAAACACTTCAAATTTTATTTCTCCAAAAGTAAAATCTTACATCCTCCTCCACTTTTTCGTGTTCTCTATTTCAGCAAATTATATCACCATTCACTTAGATGCTTAGACCAACAAACTTGAAGCATCCTTGACATTCTCTTTCTTTTGATCCATTAGAAAAAACATTGGTTTTATTTCAAATGATTTCCCATCTTGAAACTTTATCTACCACCTCCACAACAACTTAATATCATACCTTTGAGTTATCTGTTCTCACTAGAATCCATTCTGTATGTTATTATTGGAGTGGCAATCTAAAATGTAAATTACAGCATGTTAATTCTCTGCCTCCAGTCATCCAATGTTTTCTCTATTCACTTAGAATAAAAGTAAAAGTCCTCATTATTGATGTATATAAAAGCTACTAATTTTTGTGTTGATATTTTATCCTACTACTTTGCTGAATTTGTTAATGAATCTGTAAGAAAGAAATTAGGAAAATAATTCCTCTGTTCACAAGAACTTCAAACTAAAATACCTAGAAATAAATCTAACCAAGTAAGTAAAAGACCTCTACAATGAAAAGTATAGAACACTGGAGAAAGAAATTGAAGATGTTAGAAGATGGAAAACCCTCCCATGATCTTGGACAGGCAGAATAAATATTGTCAAAATGTCCATGGTTCAAAAAGTGACCCACAGATTCAATGCTACCCCCCTCAAAATACCAATAATCTCTTCATAGAACTAGAAAAATAGTCCTAAAATTAATTCATATGGAGGAACAAAAGATCCAGAATAGCTAAAGCAATTCTCAGTAATGAGAACCATTTTGGAGGCATCACAATATTTGACTTCAAATTATACTAGAGACCTTTAATAACAAAAACAGCATGGTATTGGAATAAAAACAGACATGTAGGCCAATAGAATAGAATATAAGATTCAGAGACAAATCTATACACATACAGTCATCTGATCCTTGACAAAGATGCCAAAAACCTTTATTGAAGTAAAGTCAGCCCTGAATGAATTGGATATCTCTATGTAGAAGAATGAAACTAGACCTCTATCTCTCACCGGGCACAAAAGTCAACTCGAAATGGATCAAAGACATAAGAATTAAACCAGAAATTTTAAAACCACTAGAAGAAGATACAGGCACAGACAGGGACTTCCTCAATAAGACCCTTATAGTTAAGAAAACAAGAGAAGGAATCAATAGAGGGGATTACATCAAATTTAAAAAGTTTCTGCACAACAAAGAACCAATTAACAGCATGAAGAGAGAGGCTAGAAAATAGGAGAAAATATCTTCCAGATATTCTTCTGACAAAAGATTAACATCCAAAGTAGAAGAATAAAAAAATAAAAACCTTGACACCAAAAAACAAACAAACCAAAAACCCAATCAATAAATTGGCAAATGAACTAAATATACATTTTTCAAAAGAAGAAATACAAATGGCTGACAAACATATTAAAAAAGGGTTCAATATCTTTAGCAATTAGAGAAATGCAAACCAAAACTATACTAGGATTCCATCTCACCCCAGTTAGAATGGCAATCATCAATAATACAAATAATAAATGCTAGTGAGGACATGGTAAAACTACAAATTATAGAAATCAGTATGAGGATTCCTTAAAAGACTAGGAATAGAACCACCATATGACCCAGCTATACTATTGCTTGGTAATACCCCCCAAAAAAACTAACAAACTAACATCAGAATACTATAGCAATACAGGATACCCCCATGTTTATAACAGCACAATCCACAATAGCCAAATTATGGAAACAGCTTAGGTTTCTGTCAACAGATGAATGTATAAAATCTAAAATATGGTATACATATACAATAGCTTTTTACTCAGCCATAAAGATGAATAAAATTGTCTTTTACTTTTAAATGGGTGAAAATGGAGTGTAACATGCTGAGTGAAATAAGACAGACTCCAAAAGTCAACAGCCCTGTTTTTTCTCATATGCAGCAGCTAGAAATACTAAAGGAATAAAAGAGGAAGCTCTTGAAAATGGAAGGCAGAGCAGTAATGAGGAGGAACTAGATAGGGGAGCAGAGGGAGGAGGGGTAGAAAAGGGGTGGTACTGGGAAATGAAATCAACCAAATGATGGTATGTGCACATGTGCATCTATCACAAGGAATCCCACATTTATATATACTGATAATGCAACAATAAATAAAAATAACTAAACATTAAAAAATCCAAAGTCCTTCCAGTGGTCTATGAACCTCTTTGGTTTTCACTCCACAGTGAAAACCTTGATTCTTCTTGCTCCATTGTCAGTGGTCCATTTGTTCTTCCATGAATATGATAAGCATGTAACATCTTGAGGCCTTTAGACATACTAAACCCTCCAGCAACTGTGTTCCCAGCATTACCTCCTTACTTTAGGTTTCTTCTCCATATTACCTCCCTAGAAAAGCTTTTCCTGGTAACTGTTTACAAGGATTGTGAACTCCCTAAACCCTGCCTTTTCTCTTTTCCTAAACTTACGATTTTCCTTAGCATATGTCACCACTAACATTATATTATTTACTTTCTTATTTTCCATATCCTACCAGACAGTGAAGACCATTAGGAGAGGAACCTTGGTTTGTGGCTGTATTACTGATGTCCATATCAGTGCCTGGTAGGTAGCAAAACCTGAATAACTGTTCATTGGATAAGTGAATGGAATAAATCATGCTATTTGTGCCATCTAAATTCTTAATTAATTACACTTTCACTTCACTAACATCATTGCCAGGGAGGGACTTTATGCTTAGAAATTTCATCTATGAATCAAAGAGCCATGTTAACAAGGTGTCTAGAACCTGGAGGACATTTATATATAAATTGTCACAAGGATGAGAAAATAGATTAATGTGTGAGAGAGAAATGGCTCCCCACGAGCAGAGAGCACTCTGCTCAGTGTTTTGGCTGTGGCAGTAAAATGCCTCTAGTCCTCTCAGAAGAGTATGTTTTCCTAAGGTTCTTAGTCTCTTGGCAAGCTGTGGTTATAATTTGTTTGAACAGAATCCCAGGACTTGGGGTGCTGAATTCTATTCCCAGCTCTGCTAATTATTGACCTAGTGACTTTCGCTGTATGGCTCTTCCCTCTACAGGTTTCAAATTTCTCACCTGTAAAACCAAGGTAATTATCCTGACACTGCTTCCTAGGGATGTTATGGGGAACAGTTAATGATAATAATCATTAAAGAATTATTTCCATCTTCATTGGCTATTAATTAAATACCACAGTGCGCAGAGCTCTATTAACTCTATCAGAAGCAAAGTGTACCGATAACAAAGAATCTATCAGACATCATCTCCTGCCTAAGGGAATTCTTGTTAGAAGGTATAAAATGAAAGTAATAGTATTATGCCCCCCCTAAAAAATTTTTCTCTATGTGGCTACAATTTTCTATTATATTTTCTCTTTATCTACAACTTTACTTTCTCAAAGGCTATGAAATGATAGGAGGGAGGCTATGGTTGCTTCATTGCTGAGAATTTGAGAGCCTTAAAAGGGTCTTAGCAGTTCTCTGTCTCTGCTCAACACTTTCAGTTTAGAGATAAAGTGATTGACCACCAGAGAGATTTGAGAATTTTCCAGATTCACTAGGTT
The DNA here is from genome assembly GCA_004027655.1 of Graphiurus murinus. Taxonomy (NCBI): domain Eukaryota; kingdom Metazoa; phylum Chordata; class Mammalia; order Rodentia; family Gliridae; genus Graphiurus; species Graphiurus murinus. The sequence goes on from PVLC010006020.1 coordinate 33,787, forward strand.
GGGCCTCTAATCTCCTAATCCCCAGCTCACTGTGCTACCTGATGTGCTAGGCTGCTCTTTATTGTCCCAGGGAATAGGATGGTAGCCAGGTTTTATTTCAAGCAACATAAATGGGTCCCTCTCTTTTGATGAGAAGCCTAGTAACTTACAGCAATTAGCTTACAAGGGTAATTTTGGCCCACAGGGTAGAATTCTGATAGAAGATTCTCATATTCTGATAAAGGTGATCGATAAGAATTAACATCTTTTGTACTTCTTACCACATTGTACCTGAATTTTTTTTAATTTAATTTTTTTAATTGGTGCATTGTAATCATATATCTTTGTTAGGTACAATCTGATAAAGGCATACATGCACACATTTCTCATTTAACCCTTCCCCAATTCCCACCCCACTCCCTTGCCCTCCCTCCTTCTCAAGTTCAGTTTAGTGATTGACTTTGATATGTTTGTGAAAGCATATCATGTACATTAGGGTGTCCTCCTCCCCCCATAACCTTCCGTTAAGTCAAATTCTTTGCTCACCTAAGATTTCTCCTTCTTCATCTGGAGTCCCTCTTATGCCCCATTTTCTCCCTAGCTTCCGCCTATTAAGGAGAGCATACAATTTTTTTACTTTTTGTGACTGACTAATCTCACTTAATGTTTTCCAGTTCTATCCATTCCCCTGCAAATAACATGATTTTGTTCTTCTTTATGGCTGAGTAAAATTCCATTGTGTACACATTCTATAGTTTTGTAATCCATTCATCTGTTGATGGATATCTTGTTTGATTCCATAGTTTGGCAATTGTGAACTGTGCAGCTATAAACATAGATACACATGCATTGGTCTGATAGCATGGTTTCCATTCTTTCGGGTAAATACTCAGAAGTGGTATTGCTGGATCATATGGTAGCAAAGGAAACTATCAAGAACCTCAACAGAGAGCCCACAGAGTGGGAGAAAATTTTTGCCAGCTACTCTTCTGACAGAGGACTAATATCTAGGATATACAGAGAACTCAAGAAACAGCTAAGAAAACAACCCAATCAAAAAATGGGCAAATGATATAAACAGACATTTCACAAAAGAAGAAATACAAATGGCCAATAAATGTATGAGGAGATGTTCAACATCATTAGCAATCAGAGAGATGAAAATCAGAACTACCCTGAGATTTCACCTAACCTCAATCAGAATGGCAATCATTAAGAACACAAACAACAACAAATGCTGGCGAGGGTGTGGAGAAGTGGGAACCCTAATACATTGCTGGTAGGATTGCAAATTAGTGCAACCACTTTGGAAAACAATATGCAAGATCCTCAGATGAATGGGAATAAATGTACCTAAAATTTTGACTAGGCTTTTTATGTTTAATTTTCTAGTTCATCTTCCTAGTAACCATACAAAAAAAGGTATTATACTTATTTAATAAGTAACAATGTATTTATTTAATAGCTGAATACTAAAGCAGCTTAAGTAATTTGCCTAAAATGACACATTTGTTAAGATGTGAATCGTAATAAATGTTTGAATCTAAATTTACCTTTTTGAATATAAATGTATTTTTATATAAATTACCTTTTTTTCTTACCACTATACGATATAGAAAAAAACATTGTATTTCAATGGAAACCTATTTCCATTATCTATAGCAGGGGTTAACAGCCATTTCCTTAAAGGTCTCAACAGTAAATATTTTAACTCTTTAGTCTACAAAGTTTTGTTGCATCTATTCAACTCCATCTTTTGGCAAGGTAAGTAATACATTAGGAAATGTTCAATGCTGTATTCTAATAAAACTTTATTTAAAAAACCAGGTGACTTGCCCAAAGTTATACTTTGCCAATTGCTAGTTTAGAGCTCCTTTTGCATTCCTTTGGTTCTGATTCTATGGGAGCTATTTTACAATGGACACTGTAGAACACATATAAATTCTGTTTCTGAGAAGTTCAACTTCGATGTCTTTTGCAGTGCGGAGTGAGCCCATTTAGTCTTCCATTTTCACATTTATTACAATATTCCCGATCTATACAATGCCTGTTATTTGAATTCTCCTTTGATCTGGTTTGATTTCTTCTGTTCCCCTCATTTAATCAATGAGCTAAATAAAATATTTAATACAGGCAGGTGTGGTGTTTCATGCCTGTAATTCCAGTACCTCAAAGATTTGAGGTCAGCCATAGCAACTTAGCAAGATCCAGTTTCAAAATTTAAAAAAAATAGGGCTGGGGGTATAACTCAGAGGTAAAATGCCCCAGGATTCAATCCTCAGTGCCACACAAATAAATAAATAAATAAATAAATAAATAAATAAACAAATAAATAAATAAATAATAGGACTGGAGGATGTATGTTGGGGTAAAATGCCCCTGGGTTTAACCGCTAGCACCAAGAAAAAAAAAACCCTTTAATATAAATTTAATTTATACTTTTATGAAAATCATGCTATTTCCTTTTTCAAAATAAACTTTTATGACATTCTTTCTCTCTCTCTGCCCCGCTTTCTCTCTCTTTCTCTCCTTGAAGATCCGTAAGAACACAAAGGTTTCTCGGCCCCTGCAGAGACTCAGAGAAATCCTCTACACCTGACACTCTCCACTGGCTACATGTTGCATCATTTTCTTTTCATTTATGCAACATGAAAGTTGCTTCATATCCATCATGTCAGTGCATGCCATAACAGAGAACATCAACACAATTTACTTGTCTTTTACTATACAAAGTTGATAGAAAGGAAGGTGCTGGTGTGATAAAGTGGTCTCCTCTACAGATCTGACAGAGGTGTTCATTGTATGTTTAGCTGGTGCATTGAGATGGAGCACACTGATTCTGGAAATAAACACCTTCCTTACTGTCCACACTTACTGTCCATCCCTCTCTTTACAGCTCCCTCCTGAGCTGGATGATTTAGTAATGGATTCATCAAGAGCTGGCAAATGATATCTATTTACTAGCTAATCTTAGAATCTCAAGACTGGAAGAAAACTTGGGAATCATCTCTTTCATGACAACTAAAATCATAATAGTAACATCAACAACAATAATGAGAGCCCACATCTTTTCATTAATTTATGTTAGGCAATATTTTAAGTTTTTTATATGTAAAATGCCTACGATAGGATGCCTGTTGTCTTGAAATAATTATTAATAGTTGCCTTTTCAGCTTGGCATGGTGTCCATGCCTGTAATACCAGTAATTGAGAGGCTGAGACAAGAGGATTGCAGATTCAAGACTGGCCTCAGCAATTTAGCAAGACTCTCAGGAACTTAGCAAGACCCTGTTTCCAAAAAGAGAGGGAGGCTGGGGGTATTGCTGAGAGATAGAATGCCCCTGGTTTCGATCCCAGTACACACATTCACATGCAAAAAAAAGAAAGAAAGAAAGAAAGAAAAATAGTCCTCTTTTTAATCACAAAAGTAGCCCATTTATGTATGATGTTTGATTTGATCTTTTACACAATTTTATGGTTTAAGGATGAAGATGATAAGTACAGAACAGCAATTTGCCTAAGTGGGTGCAGCTAATAAGCAGAGGAGAAATGTTGTGCACCCTAGAAGTCTGATCAAGCCAGCAACTTCTGTTATTTTTTTTATTTACATCTCTGTCAATCAGAAACACCACAGCTCTGTGTTTATCCACTGAGAATGAACCTACCACTGGTGGCAGGAACCAGTGCCAGCTACAGATAATGTTGTTTAAAGCTTATTTTATATTTTTATTGTGCTGAAGTCTATTCTCCCAGAGTTTCACAGAATTGGAACCAAATTGAAAAGGCCATTTTATTGCAGGTCAAGAAGTTTGTATTATATTACAACTTGAAAATAAGAGGAGAGACAGGAGAGTTGCCTATTTTTTGCTTTATTTTCTTTTGGCTTATTTTTTAGAATGTTAAGATCAAAGAGCTTGATTGTGACTTCTACAGTAGAAGAGGAAGGAGGAAATAGCAGGACTAATTCTGAGGACAATAATGAGCACTTTTAATATTTCAGAGAAACTGATCCTTAGCTTTGGTTTTACATTGAGAGCCAAGGTTTTCAGAAAACATGGGTGAATCTCTGCTTAGTAGCACAGTTGATATATTGAGGTTGTGGAGACTTTGTTTTCCTTTATACATAAGCACCATTTGGCAGAAGAGTAGGTAGACATGGATTGGTTCCTGACGTGACCAGAAGCAGAAGATAAAGAAATGCTAATATATATGCATATTCCTCTTATTGGACACTTATGTGACAGACTTGTCAGATTTATCACACTAGATAGGTTTTGAAAGTACTTTTGTTTTGGACAGGGTCAGACAACTATCCTGAAGTTGAGATTCTGTTATCAGAAGACACACAGACATAAAAGATCAAAAGGAAGCCAGAGGTAGTAATGTACACCTGGAATCTTGGTACTTAGGAGGCTGAGACAGGAAGATCACAAGTTTGAAGGCCAGCCTCAGCAATTTAGCAAGACCTCAGGCAACTTAGTGAAACCCTGTTTCAAATTTTAAAAGAAATGCTTGTGTGTGTGTGTGTGTGTGTGTGTGTGTGTGTGTGTGTGTGTGGTATACGGGGTGTAGCTCAGAAATAGAATGTCCCCGAGTTCAACACTCCCCAGTAACATCAAAAAAAAAAAAAAAAAGCATGGGAAAATTATTTGGCCAATAGGGAATTAAAAAACATATCTGAAATATTTGAGCTATTTTTATTTGTTTGTTGTGGTACTGAGGATTTAACCCAGGGGAATTCTACTTCCAATTACACTCCCAGCCATATTTTATTTTTTTTTTTTTACTGTGAAGTAGAGTCTCACCAAGTTGCTGGGGCTGTTCTTGAACCTGTAATCCTCCTGTCTCTGCCTCCTAAGTGCTGGGATTATAGGTGTATACCACCACTCTGATCTATCTATAGCTTTTTATTATGAAACTCAAGCAAACATGAGTGAGAAGAGCCAAGTTTCACATTTAAAAAATCTCTCAGAGGCATTTTCCTTGTTTCTTCATAGGATTTGTAACCAGACTGTATGTCTCTAAAGTATCCAAAACAGTTCACTAAAGTATATTTGTTTTTAAGAGCATTACATTAAATTCACTGTTTTTCATTTAGAGATGGGAGAATTTTGATTGCCAACTTTAGAGCCCTCTTAAAAATAATAGCGCTGGAGTTCAGTATAGCACAGAAGCCTTAAAACTTCCCATTCCATTTGCCTGTGGCTACAGTTGACCTCTTTTCTCCAGTCTGCCATTTAAATTTCCACCTTATTCCCCTCCCAGCCTTGGAAACCAAACAACAATTACTTTCAAATACGAATCTTTGTAGCTTAAATATCACAGTCTCCTATTTGGTTACAGGAACATTATACTTTTAATTAAGTTTGCTGCAAAAAATCCATGTTTTCAATCAAAGAGAAAATATGCTATGAAGTTCGAAAATAATTCACTTTTGGAGACTATTTCATACAGGTTCCTGGAAATTGCAACAATAGCAAGCTGTTTGCTTCTGCACCGTCCAAATATCAGTGCCACCAAGAAGAACCACTGTGTGTTTTTTGTACCTGAAGAGGATATGATATAATGCAACATAACGGTTCCTCCTTGGACTTAGCATCTCATCACAAAAATTTTGATGAGCTTTGTAATGATCAATGGTCAAAAACAAGGTCATCAGAGAAGAAGAACCTATGCTAAGATTATAAAGGGACCAATAGCAAGGAAATGTATATCTCAACTTAGAGGAAAATGATGAAGTTCATTGTTTGATATTACTAGAATCTAATTTTTTAAGTGAGGGTGGGATTCCAAGTTGAAAATGTTTTTAATACTTCAAAACTGAAACAAGAGTCTTGCTGTTAAAGAATCAAATTGTTTCTAAACCCTAAGGAAAACTTACTACTAACCTTGTTTAAAAACTCTAATAAATTGTGCCATTGTCAATTATTTCCTACAAATTAATTCTTTTTTTTACTCACCAGTCTACTTGGCTCAGTAGAACTGACCCCATAATCAAAACACACATACTTTATTATTCCAGGCTCTTATTGAAAAATCCAACTTTTCCTCTTAAATACATGGAGGTTCCATGATTACAGGGGACTTAAAATGACTGTCATTTATAGCCTAGTAATATGTGCCATCTATTAGAAGCACCTGGCAGAAGGCTGGATGGAATGACTGCTCTAAAGCAGGTGTTTACCAGAACAGGGCAATAAACGGTATTGCAATTAGGGATGTCAAGAGTGTATTTAAAGCCCAGTGCATGCCTAGCACCAATTAAAATACACTGATCTTACCAAAACCCCTTAACAAATTGATCTCAGAATGTTCAAATAAAGACATTTGACAGATCTTGGCTTTGAAATAGATGTCTATTTTAGCCTACGAGCACACTCACAACCTCCTCTGGGCTAGTAGGTGTTGAAAGAAATGTTATTAAGAAACAGAACTCCAGATGGTCCAGGGAAAAGGTCTGCTCTATTATAATAAACACAATGAAAGGCTGACGAGCTCCATGAATGACAGACAAAAATAACAAGCAATAAATGAGATAGTGTGACTGATGCCTCATGAGAAGAGACTAAACAGCTCTGAGCAAATATGGCACATGAAAACAGAAGAAATTTTCCTGGAGAAAGAATAAAATTTCCCTGGGGAAAAAGACAAGATAGGTTGATTTTCACTGTTTTCATTGGTGCCTTCTGCCATTCTCAAGATCAGAGTAAGTACTTACCATTGCTATTATGTTAACTTTGTTTTATGGAATACTTGAAGCATAGACAAAAGTAGACAGGATAATAAAATGAACCTTTTTGTACCACCAACCAGCTGTTATCAATTCACAAACTTGTTTCAGCCCAATTTCCACCCATTTCCACATCCCCTATTTTTAAAAGTCATATATCAAACATCACATAATTTTATCTGTCAAAATTTTTATATCACTCAAAAATAGTCGAGCTCTCTTTTTAACACAGTCACATTATCATGACATCAAAACATTTAACAATTAATATTTTAGCATCACAAATGTGCAGACAGCTCAAATTTTTAGTTATCTCATAAATGTCAAAGATATTTTATTTTGTTTATAGTTTGTTTGTTTGAACCAGGGTTCTAAATGTCTAAATAATGTCCAGATGGCAAAATTATTTGATATTTTAACTCCTTTTTTTTTTGGCAGGTCTCTCTCTCTTATTTTATTTGTTCAAGAAATATAGCTTTGTCAAATTGCTACAGTTCCAATTTTGCTGACTGCACCTTTATGGTGTTATTTTATGTGGTTCTCTGTATTCTGCAAATCATATCTCTGTACTCTGTATATCCCATGGTTTTCTATACTCTACCTATCCTATAATACACATATGTCCTTATCAAATTCAAGATGACTTTTTAAAAAATTTTTGATTTTGCATATTACTGCTTCAAAGAAAATGTTGAATTCTTCCAGGGGGATACACACCTTTGCCTCTCATTTTGTGATATTATTGGCTGCTGATCCTCAGCTCAAATTAATTAAGTCCTTAAAGACTACAAAAGAGTGCAAAATGCACATACATTGGTATATACATATGCAGTCACATATGCATTACCCAACTGCAATGTCCTGATTCTATTTTATCTTAATTTATTAGCTGAAATCTTTCTTTAAAGAGATACCATCTTCAAGAACAAATGCATATTTCTTTCCCTTTGTTCAAGTCTTAACAATAATGAGTTAACATCATTCTCTAATGGATGTTTTTCAATTCGTGGGTTAAACACACTCAAAATTCTGAATCTCTTACAGTTATTACTTTTATTGATTTGTAAATTGTCCCAATTTTGAATTGAGAGCCTCTTCAGAATTTGCCTTTTGATTATTTTTTTAACCTTAGTGATCTTGGATATTTTCCTGCTATTAGATCTGTGAGGTTGTTCGAGACATATACACTTACTGCCCCAGATCTGCAATCAGCCATTTCTCCAAATGTTTTGGCTTCTTATGGTGAGGCCACGTTCTGGGAATTGAATGTTATTGTTGCATCTGAGTTAGTTGTTGTTTTCGTGCCTCTTCATCGGACAGATAAACATTTTGGTGATATCATAAATGATGAATTCATATTGATGCTTTAAAGTCAAAGTCAGTATTAATAACTTTCATGTAACTTCTAACTTATATTTTTCAATTGTCAAGGACACTGGGAATTCTGGAATTATAATATTACATAATTACTCATTTATTTTATCCTGCATTATACAAAGGGAAACAAAATTATACTACTGAAACTACCACTAGTATTGTTACTAAAGCCTGCATAACTTTTTTTTAAATTTTCCAATTCCTCTTATAATTCAATGTAATACATTAGAGATTATTATCAAATTAATGTGTTCAGAGTCACTTAGAATAGTGCTTTTTATTAGGGATTATTCCAAGTGTATGCCAATTTAGTTCATTTACTTCACTGTAATATTAACTTTAGAAAAATTTAAAATATGTAAAGTTTCAATTTTATATAAAATATTTGCAGAGTCTTATGTCGAATCTAAAAAAAATGAAGCATAATTTAAAAAATGAAAATTTTACTGTTCTCTCTGCTCTATTGTCTCTGTTTTCTTTGGTATTAGGAATTGAACCCTAGGGCGTTCTACCTCTGCACTACATTTCCAGGCCTATTTTACTTTATTTATATTTATTTATTTGTTTACATTTATTTATTTATTTTATTTATTTGTTCATTTACATTTATTTATTTATTTATTTATTTATTTATTTATTTATTTATTTATTTTTGCAGTACTGAGGATTGAACCTAGGGGCATTCTAACTCCAAGCTACAGCCCTAGTCCTATTTTTAATTATTTATTTTGAAACAGGGTCTCACGAAGTTGCAGATGACCTTACTAAGTAACTGAGGCTGGCCGGGAACCTGCAATCCTCTGATCTCAGCTTCACAAGTACTGGGGATAGAGGTGTATACCACCATGCCTGGCTTCTTGACGGTTTTAAAGGGTAATTGATTTTTTTCTTATTGCAGATTATCCTCATGCCAATTTTTTGGTAAAAACATCTATATAATATCACCCTTTCAATAGATGGTAGTATATCATATTTTAATGTATGATTTCTCTTAGGAAGGTTATGTTTTTGTTCCTATGAATGCCATTTTACAACATTATTTTACAGATTATTTGGTGACTTATTAAGAAACCATTAAAGTCATCTAAAAACTTTTATCCCCCTGTTCCAACCTGAACTACAGCATATAATTTAAAGTAATACAATTTTACTTCTAGATTATAAGTGCTATTATATATTTGACCTGATCTCCCTATTCTTATTTTTTATTCACTCAACTAAATCTCTTGTCAGTGTATGTTCCTATGCTATACTATAATTTCTTCCCTATAACCCATAATTTATTCTTCTACATGCTATACATACACATAGCATCTCGCCCACACAAATACCTATTTAATACTTATAGGATTTAGTCTGTTTCTTCACAGTTATTTTGGTAATCTAAAGGTCATTTCTGGAAAGATTACTTAGGTAAGTCTCAGAGAGAGAAAAATCCCCTGAAATTTGCATTTTGAGAACTATCAGTACTGCGTTTGTCTTGAAGATAATTATGACAGGGTATAGTATATTTGATTCATCTGCTCTTTCCATGAATATGCTTCCCTGATTAAGCATTTTCACTTGAAACAGAGTATTTTTATTTAAAAAGTTTGATGAGCTATGCATGGTGGTTCATGCCTATAATACCAGGCTTTAATCCAATCAGACTCATGTGGTTATAAGGAAAGAAAATCCGAACACACAGAGAGACACTAGGTACATAGGCAGACATAGGCAGACCAAGAAAGGTCAGAGAGAGAAGGCAAGTGACATCCAGCTAGGTGAGAGGTCTCAGAAGAAGCCAGACCTGCTGCCTCCAACTTGGGCTTCCAGACCCCTAAACTGTGCAAGATAGATTTCTGTTGTTCAGAACACTCAGTTTGGGGTGTTTTGTCCCGACAGCCCTAATACACACATATGGATTTATAGAGACTTTCTGTATACCCCCTACCCAGCTTCACTTAAAGCTAATATCTTATAATATCATTGTATAGTTATGAATATCATGACATCTAGATTTTGGGGACACAAATAAGAATTACAAGCTGAGTGTGGTGGCACATTCCTGTAATTCCAGTACTTGAGAGGATGAGACAGGAGGATCTTGGGTTCAAGGAGAGCCTCAGTAACATAGCAAGACTCTCAGCAACCTATGGAGGACCTGTTCCAAAAAAAAAATTTTTTTTAAAAAGGGCTGAGGGTATAGCTCAGAGGTAGAATACCCTTGGGTTCAATTCCTGATATAAATAAATAAATAAATAAATAAATAAATAAATAAGCAAATAAATGGCTTTTATTTTCTCCTTGTGTCCCTGTATCCTCTCTCTCTCTCTCCCTCCTTCCCCCCCGCCCTCTTATTCCAAGTACTAGGCATGTTGAATTCAGGCTTTAGTTATAGGATGAACTGATGGAACAATGGAAGGTACACAGAATGAGGACAAATTTGGCCATATCTTGAAAGGTATATTTAATCTTCAAATTTGGAAAATGTAGTCAAACTTCTTCAGGGCATTGCAATGACTAACTAGAGGACTCATAAATGTCCCTATCACTCTGAACTTTATTATGATATGAGACTACAATGCACTAATAAAAGTATATTTTAAAAAATTGTTTTCCATTTCAAATGTTAGGGTTCAGTATGTTTCTGATTGATGCTGTCCCTTTCACATAAGAAACCTATGAGGCTGTGAATTCCATTTTTATTAATCAGAAACCCTGTGCTAATCACAGTTTGGTTTTAGTAATTTCAAACCCACAGATCTGAACATAGATGATACTTTCACACCTGAATGCCGTCCTCTGCATTGAGGCAAGAACTTTGACACTGTGTCTCGCATTATGTTGCTTTAAATTATTGAATCTTATCAGAAATAACTACTCTTCATGGTGTTTACTTTCCTTAACCGTCCTCCATTAAATTGTGTTATGGCAGAATCCATCTACCTTGTATCCTAGAGCTACATGCATGATTTCAAATCATTACAGACCATAAGATAATTAGCTATTTCTAAATTGTGTACCATGGGATGTTAAATCACATCCATAAAAATAAAAAAAAAAACTTAATGTCTTTCATTTTATCACTATCCAACACCCAAAGCCAAACATTGCCATGTCTCAGAGGATGTTTCCTACAGCCAACTCTTTGTTACAAATTTCATTATCAGCTGCAATTCTTTCTCTATAACAAACAATAATACATTTTGGCTCACATAAGGAACAAGAAAGTTTATTGGAAGGAGAGTAGGTAGCTCACAGGCTAAAGATATTTTATAAATAGGGTTTGAAAAGAAGAACCAGGGTCTCCTCAAATTTCCTCAGCTTTTTACATAATTTCATCAATTTGTTCAAGATGAAATTTTCCAGGAGAGACTCTCATTATCTGGAATGTTGTCACAGGCAGAGGTCAGCCCCTAGTTCAGGTATTCTGAGCTGCAGTCAAGGGGAGGAGTAACAATTGACTACCACTTCCACCGGGATGGAGAAACAACATTCCCTAAAGAAAAGGTCTGAAGAAAGATGGAAAAATGCAAACAACAGTTGAACAGCACAGCACAAGGCTTAACACAATTGCCAAACTATGGAACCAGCCAAGATGTCCATCAACAGATGAATGGATTACAAAACTATGGGATATGTACACAATGGAATTTTATTCAGCCATAAAGAAGAACAAAGTCATGTCATTTGCAGGGAAATGGATGTAACTGGAAAACATTATGTTAAGTGAGAATAGTCAGTCACAAAAAAACAAAAAATCGTATGCTCTCCCTAATATGCAGGAGCTAGGGAGAAAGTGGGACATAAGAGGGACTCTAGACAAAGAAGAAACCTTAGATGAGCAAAGAAGGTGACTTAACTGAAGGTAATGGGGCGGGGGGAGGGAGGGAAACACCCTAATACACATGATATACTTTCCAAAACATATCAAAGTCAATCACTAAACTGAATTGAGAAGGAGGGAGAGGGAGGAAGTGGGGTGGGAATTGGGGAAGGGTTAAATGAGAGATGTGTGCATGTATGCATTTACCAGTTTGTAACTAACAAAGATGTATGATTACAATGCACCAATAAAAATTTAAAAAGGAAATCTAAAATGAAATGACTCACAAGTCTGAGATAAAGATATTTCAAGTATTCTAACCTTGTGTGTATGTGTGTGTGCTACTGGGGATTGAACCCAGAGGCATTCCACTTTTGAACTATATCTCCTTGCAATTTTTTTTTAAAGCAAGGTCTTGCTAAATTGTTGTGAGTCTTAATAATTTGCTGAGTCTGGTCTCGAAATTGAGATCCTCTGTCTCCACCTCCCAAGAACTGGATTACAGATGATCGCCACCACACATGGCTGTCTTCCAGACTTTTATGATCAAAATGTTAGCAGCACTTGATTTGCCCTTTCCCATATTTCTGTCGAATTACTTATTAAAAGTTCCAAAAGGAAAACTTAAGGTGAAAGAGGTATTTGAGATATTAGTCAACAAGCCTCCAGATCATATGTAGAATTTCTTTTCTTTAAGAAAAGTTAGAATAAAACCCTGAAGATGAACTACAGAGTTGTACACAGGAAAACGCTATAGAAAAGGTCCATTGACCTTGAGCTACACCTTTCCACAGAAGGTGTAGCTCAAGAGACCAAGGCTTTGTCTCTCTTTCACGTGCTCCCAAAACCCTCTACATTACTATCTATTTTCTCATCAATACTTCAGAACATAGCTTTTGACCCAATAGTTCTACTTTTATTAATTTATTCAGAAGAAATTATTGTGATTATAGCTAGCATTTTTACGTGAAGATGTATAACTGTAAAATAAAAGGATTAGTGGAAGACTACATGAAATAGACTATTAAAGGCTGTTCCTGGGCACAATATAAAATACCAAACAAAAAGAGAAACTTTCATAAGTTTCAAATAAAGTAACAGCACAACACTGACCAGAGGATACGAAACTAACTGGTGACAATGCTACATAAAAAAATTCTGAACTGGGAGTGGTGGCTCATAGCTATAATCCCAGTACTTGGGAGGCTGAGACAGGAGGATCGCAGGTTCAAGGGCAGAGTCAGCAGCTTAGTGAGGCTGTCAGCAACTCAGTAATACCCATTTCCAAATAAAAAATAAAATAGGGTTGGGAGTGTAGCTCTGCGGTAGAACTCCCCTGTGTTCAATCCCAGCACCAAATACACACACACATACACACACACACACACACACACTCAGTAAATATGTCCACAGTGATGAGAGAAAAGAAATTTATAGATAATTTTAGATCCACAAAAATGATCTTTTAATAGCAAAAGAAAAAAAATGTGTTCAGTCACACATGGCTTCAGAAATTATGCATCCAATGTTCCTGTTTGAAAGTACTAATGGAGGAGGTATGTCAGCAAGGCAAGAAACAAATGCAGGGATGCTCTGTCATGTGGGCAAGGAAAGTCCTTAAAATGAACAATAAGCCGGGTGTTGTGGCTCACACTATAATCCCAGTACTTAGGAGGCTGAGACAGGAGGATCACAGGTTTGCAGCCAACCTCAGCTACTTAGTGAGGCCCTCTGCAACTTAGTGAGATCCTGTTTCAAACTACAGAATAAACATAGGGCTGGGGGAGGTGGGGCAACTCAGAGGTAGAATGCCCCTGGGTTCAATCTCTGGTACTGTAAAAACAAAACAAACAAACAAACAAAAAATTCCAGATCTAACACTCTTGATAAAAAGTAGAATGTCCAGGGAGAATGTTCAGGGACAGGGAGTGAGTGGGTGGAGACACCAGAAGGAGAAGGTATCTTGCTAGCTAAGTAATTACCTAGCTTGAAATGAAGATTCTGGCACGTTTAACAAACTGGTAAGTAAAAATAAACAAAAATAAAGACCATAATTAACCCTTTGAGTGACAAATTTTCAGTTCTGTGAAAATTTCAACAAAATTGACATGGGTGCATTAAAATAGATTGAGATTTATAATCTATAGCTTATGTATCATATATACATATATCTTCATATGCGTAAGTATTGCTTTCCAAACCCTGTTAATCATTCACCTTTTACTTTTTTTTCCAAAAGAATAGAACTCTAAAAACATAATAGCTATTTAAAAAGCATATATGTTGCTTAAGTTTTTATAAGTGGCCCGCATCAATGGGTTAATTAGGGATAGCTATTAGGAAGAAAAAAAAGTAGGTTAAATAGACTTTGAATTTTCAAATAAAAAATAAAGCAGAAGCATATTGAGCTTAATAATGAGAGAGAGGAAAGAAGTAAAAAGGAAGCATATCGATGTAAATTACAAAATCTGGTGGCAGAAATGAATATTGATAAAACAATATGGTGAGACTCCTGACTCTGGCCAACACTAAATAAATGGAATCATTTATCCTCATGACTTGAATAGACAAAGTATGAGAAATAATTATGTTTAGACATCAGATTGCAGGAAATGTAGGGCTTTTATCCCTGAAAGAAAATAAACCAACAATTGAGCCTATGATTTTACCAGTTTACTAACTGGAGTCCATTTTCAAGGTAGTGTAGGGTGATAAAACAAAGAGCGATAATGTCACTGAATTGAGAGGATGGATTTTGGAGTTTGAGGAGGTCAAGTGAGCTAAAGTTTGTACAGCACTGGAGCTGAAGAGAGAGGGAGAAAGACTGAGAAAGAGGCAGAGATAGATAGAAAGGCAAACAGAGGCAGAAAGAGAGATACATAGAGATACATACTTAGAGTAAGAGAGAGGGAGAAAAGGAAGTGGAGGGGAGAAAGAGAGGAAAAACTGGAAGGACCCATATAGTATTTAGCTAAATATGAATGTGTGCAGTGAAAAAGGAAACTACTTAAGACTATGAAAAGAACTCTCAGAGGGGAGTAAGAAGAAAGAGAAGTAGGTCTAAAATTTCCAACAGCTTACATGGATTTGGAACCATTGTAATTCATAGGGGCGCATAATCGAAACTTTAGAAGGACATTGCTTTAGAAACTGGGATTAATTTAATCTTAGATTAAGCCTTTACCCAACCTGTCATACCAAGGTTTAAAATCAAGAATTGGAATGATCCAACCAATTCCAAAGGAATCAATGAATTTCAAGAGGTATATTAGAACAAAATCCAATGTTATTTAAAGGATTAAAAAATTATAGAAAAAGAAACATTCACAGCATCTGTCATCCAATAAAAAATTATCAAGTATGCAAAAGAAGCAAATGTAACTATTAATCAAGATGAAAATATAAATATAGTTAGAATCAAGAATGAAGTATACTATTTTAATGAAAACTATGATAATCTTTTATTTCTATTTTTTTTTTATATTGAGGATTTAACCCAGGGGCATTCAATCTCAGAGTTACACCCTTATTCCTTTATATATACATATTTTTTGAAACAGGGTTTCACTAAGTTTCTGAGGCTGGCATTGAATCTACACTCCTCCTATCTCAGCCTCCTGAGTACTGGGATTAGGTCTATGTCACCACATGCTGCTTATGATAATCTTAATAAATGAAGAAAAACAACTGGACAAAGTCCTCAAAATTCCTGATAAAAACTTCAGTAAGCAAGAATATCATTAATCTAAAGGAAAAAGAGATGGGCACCTACAAAGAAAGACCCAGCCAACACCACAAATCATGGTGAAAGAATAAACATTTTGTCTCTAAATTGAAAATAGTGCAAAGATGATTAATATTGTAACTTTGATTCAAAATCTTATCAGAGGTCCTCACTTACATAGTAAGATATGATAATAAAAAGAAATAAGACTCTCAGCAATCCATTTGGCCATACTCCACAGCCCAATCTTTATGATTATGTACCAATCATAAAACCAATATTTTCATATCTATCTGGCAATATCTCTTATAGTTCTAGTCATAAGCATAAATTTCCAAAAACACGAACTATTCACAGTAGTCTCCCCTTATCCACTGTTTCACTTTCTATGGTTCCAGTTATCCACAGTCAACTGCAGACTAAAAATACTAAATGGAAAATTACAGAAGGAAAGAACTGATCAGTTTCAAATCACTCACCATCCTGACTAGTATAATGAAATCTCACACTGTCACATCACACATGCCCAAGATGTGACTGATTCCTTTGTCTGGCATATTCATGTAGGACACACAAACCGCCCATTGGTCACTCGCTGAGCCAGCTTGGTTTTCAGATTGATGTTAAATCACCACAGTGCTATATTCAAGGAAACCCTTTTTTACTTATCAATGGTCCTAAAATAGAACAGTAGGGATAGTAGCAATTTGGATATGCCAAAAAGAAATCATAAATGTTTCCTTTAAGTGAAAAGGTGAAAGTATCTGACTTAACAAGGAAAGGGAAAAAAAATCATTTGCTGAGGCATGCTAGATCAATGGTAGGAACAACTTTTCTATCGGTGAAATTGTGAAGAAAGAAAAAATTAATTTATGCTACTTTTGATGTCACACCTCAAACTGCAAAAATGATGGCTATGGTGAGGGATAAGTGTTTCGTCACTCGCCTCAGTTCATTTCTTCACATAGGCACTGTAACATCTCACATAATCACGAAACAAAGAGTGACCCCTTATCTGGAATTTTTTTTTTTTTTTTTTTGCGGTACTGGGGATTGAACTCAGGGGCTTTCTACCTCCAAGCTATAACCCCAGCCCTATTTTTTATTCTTTATTTTGAAACAGGGTCTCCCTAAGTTGCGGAGTGCCTCACTAGGTAGCTGAGGCTGGCCGCGAACCCGGATCCTCCAGCCTCAGCCTCCCAAATGCTGGGATTACAAGCATGCGCCACCACGCCCAGCTCTGGAATTCTTGAGATCTGAAGTAGTTCAGATTTTTAGAGGGTCTCACAGTTTGGAATATCTGCATAGACTTTACAAATTGAGCATTCCTCCTATCAAAATTCCAAGTCTGAAATGCTCCAAAATGCAAAACTTTTTGGATCATGGCATGATGCTTGGATTAGGGATACTTGATCTGTAACTTCAGGTTCTTAGAATGAGTTTCCCATAGATAAGGGAACTGTGACATAGATTTACAGACATACAAAGATAAGAATGGTTGTGCAGATAAACTCCTTGGATCATGTCCCTCTGGTTGGCAGGTAAGTGGATTGGAGTGGAAAATAGGGTGTCGCTGGGGATGTAGCTCAGAGGTAGTTGCCCCTGGTTTCAATCCCTAGTTGAGAGAGATAGAGATAGAGATAGATAGAGATGGAGATGGAGATGGAGATGGAGATGAGAGAGAGAGAGAGAGAGAGAGAGAGAGAGAGAGAGAGAGAGAGGAAAGGAGAGAGGGAGAGGGATAGAGAGGGAGAGAGAGGGAGAAAGAGGGAGAGAGAGGGAATCAAATCATTGATTGTTAGGCATGAACTGAGGTATATGAATAATTCCACTATACAAGTGAGACCCACAGAAAGAACAGTCTACACACCTGAAAAAGAGTTAAATGCCAATGTGAGTGAGCCAACTAAAGAGGAAGAATCCAAAAAAATAATAGTTATAGCCTGAGAATATGCACAGTTGGATAGATTGTTTGTGGAGGCTGATATTGTCTCATTCATAAATATGATGAGAAGTTGAGAAAATTCCAAATAGTGGTGTCTTCTTCTCATTATTTGAAGCGAGACATTATTTGATGTGAGGATAAAGAGGCAGACATATCACTAAAAAATCTAAGCTGAGTGCCATGGCACATACTCGGATGTACTTGGGAGGCTGAGACAGATGGGTTGTAGGTTTTAGGCCAGGCTCAGCAACTTAAGACCATTTTGAAATAAAAAATAAAAAGGACTGGGAATATGGCTTGCAGGTAGAATATCTCTGGGTTCAATCCCCAGTACAGAAAATAAAAAGAAAATAAAAATAGCAGCATGGAGAGATTTGAAGAGATTTAAATCTAGCTGCCATTGAAAGTGAAAGTGCACATTAGTCAGAAAATGTAGTGTATGTACACAGTTAAATTTACATATATACTCCTATATTACTTAAATATATAGATCTACTAAAAAGTGAGACTGTATATATAATAAAGTGTTAAAAAGAGTTTATATTGAGTGGTAAGCTAATGGGTAGTTTAATTTTAAAATTTTTAATTTTTTTTCTAAAACTAACATACATGACTTTTATTATCAGATTTTGGACAAGTTTTCTATTCACAGGGCAGTACTAGTCTGTGAATTAGAGCCAATAATTTGGCTAAGCCTTCGAGGCAGAAATAATCAGATGAGATTTCATAGAAAGAGCATCTTTCCAACTTTTTTTCCAAAGAGTTTGAATAAACACCTGGAGCAGAATATGCAGATTTACAGTACCCAGAACAGCATTGTGTCACTGGAATTTCTAGAGTTATATTATGTGTGACTCGACCTAAATTAAACAATAATTTGCATGGTCTTTATACGGTGTGTCAACTGATTTTGAGATGAGCTTTTTCTTTTTTTTTTTTTTTTTCCATTTTGTACTCAACCTGTGCAATTGATGTCAGGATGTGCTTCCCATTCTTAAAAAGAATGGTTTGGAGCCCAGAGGAAATGAAGGATTTTTTTGGAGAGATATTGTAAGGCAATAGCAGGTCTGGGATCAAAATTCAACTCCTCCAGATGTTGAATTGTATACTCAGCTGAACATGGACTGTATGACCTTCTTTGTGCTTCTAGCGTCCTTCAGAGTCTGCATCTGTATCTCTTTTAAATACTGCTCTACTGAGAAAGATTCCTAAACAGATGCAATATGTAAAGTGCGTGAGAAAAAAGAAAGATTTGAGGATGTAGTATTCAGATCAATCATGCTAAAATTAGTTT
The DNA here is from genome assembly GCA_004027655.1 of Graphiurus murinus. Classification (NCBI taxonomy): domain Eukaryota; kingdom Metazoa; phylum Chordata; class Mammalia; order Rodentia; family Gliridae; genus Graphiurus; species Graphiurus murinus. Next base: position 52,644 of record PVLC010006020.1, read on the forward strand.
CCTTCTGTTTCCAATATTCTGCCTGACCCAAAACGCTCCAAGTTCATTGGTTAATGCTGACAGTAACCAGGTGGGAGTTCTCCATTTCTGCGTTTTAGACGTACTTTAAATGACTTAGGTTCAAATAAAGTTTAAAATTGTGTCAAGGCAATTGAGTCTTCCCAAGCCCAGGTAGGAGCTAGCTTTCTATTCGGATGCAGTACAAATGTTATATTTCCATGTTAAAAATAATACAAATTAATTCTCAGCCCCATTGTTTCCAGTCACCTGTCTCTGTGTAGTTAAATGAATTCCTCCAAAAGTGATCTATCATAGAGGATTTACTTCCAGTGTTATCTACTTTTCCCCCTCATCAACGTAATTATACGTTAAGAATCAAATGGTCTTTTTATGTCTCTGGAAAAAAGAAAGCAAGAATTTAGCTTTGGATCTATTTTTGTCTCATGGTGCCCCTCAAAGACATGTTCCACATACTGAGATATAATTTGACTGCAGATAAATCAACATGTGCCACTGTGTTCTGCTGGTACTCATCCAAATTCTCTGGCAACATTGTACCTCAAACTTGGCATCATCTGAAAATTTCAGAGTGTTCCAGGATTACACATCTTTTAAAAATACAGTTAGGGTAACTGCATAATTCATTGTCCAAATAAATGAAAATGTCAATATTAATAATTGTGCCTTGGCCAGGTTCAGTGGTGCATTCCTATAAAACCAGTGCTTGGGAGACTGAGACAGGAGAAACACAGGTTCAAGGCCAGTGTGTAGTAACTTAACAAGACCCTGTTTCAAAATAAAAAATAAAATATTGCCAGGTGTATAGTTCAGAAGTAGAGCACACATACATTATACCCAGTATGTAGATACATATGTACATACATACATACATGTATATATAATATACAAACCAGCATGTAAGGTCTGAAAGTTTATTTCATCTAGATCCTATATTGTCAGATGGATACAGGACAGTAGCAATTGTATATCAGTATTACCTTCAACAAACCACTTTATTATACTATTTTTCATCTATATTTTGTCCATAATTCTCCTAGATGCTCTAGCTTAGAATAGACATTTTTAATACATTTTTCCTTTACTTGGAATATAGTTATTCATTCTTTGAGCCCTTTTCAAGTTTTCTCCTACAATAACTCCTAGATTAATTTGCTCTTTTTGCTGACACCACCAAGGTCTTGGTCCAGTAATAACTGAACATGAGAAAAAACTGCATTCTGATGTCTTTAAAATTTTTTAAAAATACATATCTAGCTAGTAAGTATAGACATTTTATTGCTTTTTATTTTTATTTATTTTTATTTTTATTTATTTTTTTAGCATGGATTTTTATACATTTCGTGGGTACAACGGGGTTACTCACACATCTTTGTTGGGTACAAGCTAGTATAGGTAAAGACATCCATGCACACATTTCTCATTAACCCTTCCCCAATTTCCACCCCCCTCCCTCCTTTTTCCTCCCTCTCCAGGTCAGTTTAGTGATTGACTTTGATGTGATCTTGTAAGTACATCATGCTCATTAGGGTGTCCCCCCTCCCCCCATCACCTTCCGTTAAATCAAATTCTTTGTTCACCTAAGAATTTTCCTTCATCTGGAGTCCCTCTTATGTCCCATTTTCTCCCTAACTTCCACATATTAGGGAGAACATTTGATTTTTAACTTTTTGTGACTGACTAATCTCACTTAACATAATGTTTTCCAGTTCCTTCCATTACCTTACAAATAACATGATTTTGTTCTTCTTTGTGGCTGAGTAAAATTCCATTGTGTACATATCCCATAGTTTTGTAATCCATTCATCTGTCTATGGACATCTTGGCTGGTTCCATAGTTTGGCAATTGTAAACTGTGCAACTGTGAACATGGATACACATACGTTGGTCTGATAGTTTGGTTTCCTTTCTTTTGGGTAGATACCCAGTAGAGGTATTGCTGGATCATATGGTAGGATCATTCCCATTTGTCTGAGGATCCTCCATACTGTTTTCCAAAGTGGTTGCACTACTTTGCAATCCCACCAACAATGTATTAGGGTTCCCACTTCTCCACACCCTCGCCAGCATTTGTTGTTGTTTGTATTCTTGACAGTTGCCATTCTGATTGGAGTTAGGTGAAATCTCAAGGTAGTTTTGATTTGTATCTCTCTGATTGCTAATGATGCTAAACATTTTCTCATACATTTATTGGCCATTTGTATTTCTTCTTTTGTGAAGTGTCTATTTAGATCCTTTTCCCATTTTTTGATTGTGTTATTTTTTTTCTTAGCTGTGAGTTTCTTGAGTTCTTTGTATATCCTAGATATGAGTCCTCTGTCAGATAAGTAGCTGCCAAAGATTTTCTCCCACTCTGTGAGTTCTCTGTTGAGGTTCTTGATAGTTTCCTTTGCTGCACAGAAGCTCTTTAGTTTAATGTAATCCCACATACTGATCTTCCTTTGAGTTGCTTGTGCTTTTGAGGTCCTGCTGAGAAAGTTTGACCTGTGCCTATGTGTTGAAGTGTTGGGCCTATGCCCTCTTCAAGTAGCTGCAAGGTCACTGGCCTGACTTCCAGGTCTCTGATCCACCTGGAATTGACTCTTGTGCAGGGTGAGAAAGTGGGGTTTATTTCCAGTTTCCTGCATATGGTTAACCAGTTTTGCCAACACGATTTGTTAAAGAGGCTATCTTTTTTCCAGTGTATGTTTTTGGCTCCTTTGTCAAAAATCAGTTGACTGTAAGCACGTGGGTCTGTTTCTGGATCTTCTATTCTGCTCCATTGGTCTGTGTGTCTGTTTTTGTGCCAAAACCATGCTGTTTTTATTACTGTGGCTTTGTAGTAAAGTTTGAAGTCAGGTATTGTGATACCTCCTGAATGGTTCTTGTTACTAAGAACTACTTTGGCTATCCTAGGCTTTTTGTTGTTCCAAATGAATTTAAGGACTGATTTTTCTATGTCTGTGAGGAGTGACCTTGGTAATTTCATGGGTATTACATTGAATTTGTAGATTACTTTTGGGAGGATGGCCGTTTTGATGATATTTATTCTGCCTATCCAAGAGCATGGTAGATTTTTCCATTTTCTAAGGTCTTCGTCGATTTCTTTCCTCAGCTTTTTGTAATTTTCCTTATAGAGGTCTTTTACCTCTTTGGTTAGGTTTATCCCTAAGTATTTTATTTTTCAGGATGTTATTGTGAGTGGAATTGTTTTCTGGATTTCTTTTTCAGTGGTTTTATGGTTGGTGTAGAGGAAAGCTTCCAATTTTTTAAGATTGATTTTGTATCCAGACACTTTGCTGAATTTGTTGATCAGTTCTATAAGTTTTTTGCCTGACTTTGTTGGGTCTTCTAGGTATAATATCATGACATCTGCAAAGAGGGATAATGTTAGTTCCTCTTTCCCTATTTTTACCCCTTTGATTTCTTTCTCTTGCCTTATTGCTCTGGCTAGAGTCTCAAGTACTATGTTGAACAGAAGAGGTGATAATGGACATCCTTGTCTTGTTCCTGTTTTTAGTGGGAACTCTTGCAGTTTTTCTCCATTTAACATGATATTGGCTGTAGGTCTATTGTATATTGCCTCTATGATTTTGAGGTATGTTCCTTCTATTCCGATTCTCTGCAGTACTTTTAGCATGAATGGGTGTTGGATCTTGTCAAATGCTTTTTCCGCATCAATTGAGATGATCATGTGATTTTTGTCTTTAAGTTTGTTTATGTGGTGAATTACATGGATTGTTTTTCGTATGTTAAACCAGCCTTGCATTCCTGGGATGAACCCGACTTGGTCATGGTGTATAATTTTCTTGATGTGGTTTTGAATGCGCATTGCTAGTATTTTGTTTAGCAGTTTTGCATCTAGGTTCATCAGTGATATAGGTCTATAGTTTTCTTTTCTTGAGCTGTCTTTATTTGGCTTTGGTATTAATGCGATATTGGCTTCATAGAAAGTGTTTGGGAGGGTCCCGTTTCTTTCAATTTCATGGAATAGTTTGAAGAGTATTGGGATTAGTTCTTCCATAAATGTTTTATAAAATTCACTTGGGAAAGCATCTGGCCCTGGGCTTTTGTTTGATGGTAAACTTTTTATTGCTGTTTCTATTTCTTTGATTTTTATTGGTTGATTTAAGTTTTCTATATCTTCTTGACTCAATTTAGGAGGGTTGTATGTATCTAAAAAATTGTCAGTTTCTTCCAGATTTTCCATTTTGTTGGAGTATAGTTTTTCAAAATACTTTCTGATGATCCTCTGTATTTCTGCACTGTTGGTGGTAATATTGTCTTTTTCATCTCTTATTTTGGCATTTTGGGTTGATTCTCTTTTTCTTTTGGTTAGGTTGGCCAATGGTTTATCTATCTTGTTTATTTTTTCTAGAAACCAGCTTTTGGATTTGTTGATCTTCTGTATTTTTTTTATTCTCTATTTCATTAATTTCTGCTCTGATTTTCATAATTTCCTGTCTTCTACTGGCTTTGGCGTTGGACTGTTCTTGTTTTTCAAGGGCTTTGAGCTGTGTTATTAGGTTATTTATTGGGTGAGTTTCCGTTCTTCTTATGTGGGCATTCAGTGCTATAAATTTTCCTCTTAGTACTGCCTTTAAGGTGTCCCAGAGGTTTTGATATGTTGTGTCTCTGTTTTCATTGGTTTCTAGGAATTTTTTAATTTCCCCCCTTACTTCTTCTATGACCCATTCCTCATTCAGCAGTGTGGTGTTCAGTCTCCATGTGTTTACATGGTTACTCTGGGTCTTCTTAGAGTTGATTTCTAGTTTCACTCCATTGTGGTCTGAAAAGATGCAGGGAATTATGTTACATTTTTTGAATTTGCCAGTGCTCTCTTTGTGGCCCAAAATGTGGTCTATTTTGGAGAAGGTTCCGTGGGCTGCTGAGAAAAATGTGAATTCAACTGTAGTTGGGTGAAATATTCTGTATGTGTCTAACAGGTCCATTTGGTTTATTGTATTTTTTAGGTCTGAAGCATCTTTACTGACCTTTTTTTTTGAAGATCGGTCTAGTGATGTGAGAGGGGTGTTAAAGTCTCCCAGTATTAGTGTATTGGAATCTATGTGTGATTTTATATCATGTAGAGTTTGTTTCATGAAAGTAGCTGCACCTATGTTTGGGGCATAGATGTTGATAATTGTTACTTCCTCTTGCTGTATTGTTCCTTTTACTAATAAAAAGTGACCTTCTTTGTCTCTTTTGATGAGCTTAGGCTTGAAATCTAATTTATCCGATATCATAGTTGCTACTCCTGCTTGTCTTCGAGTTCCATTGGCATGGGTTACCATACTCCAGCCCTTCACCTTTAGTTTGTGGGAATCTTTGTATGTAAGGTGCGTTTCTTGCATGCAGCATATAGATGGATTCTGGGTTTTGATCCATTTTGCCCCCTTGTGCCTTTTTATTGGGGAGTTGAGACCATTTATATTCAATGTGAGTATTGAGAGATGATTTTTCATTCCTAATATTTTGGGTTTTGACTTCTGTTTGCAGTAGTGTTTGTTCTTCTTTGCTTAGTTGTTTGCTTCCTGGAAATTATTGTTTCTCTGGTTCTGATGTTTACTTGTTAGTTCTTCTTTGTAGTTAATCTCTTTGAGTATTTTCTCTAGTCCTGGTTTGGAAGACATGAATGCTTTCAGCTTTTGTTTGTCATGGAAGGTTTTTATATCCCCGTCAATTTTGAGAGAGAGTTTTGCTGGGTAGGAGAATCTTGACTGCAAGTTATTTTCTTTCAAAGTTTGGAATATGTTACTCCAGCCCCTCCTGGCTTTCATGACTTGGTTTGGGAGGTCTGGAGTGATTCTAATTGGTTTGCCTCTAAATGTTACTTGGTCTTTTACTTTTGTTGCCTTTAGGATTCTTTCCTTAGCTTCTACATTAGTCATCTTGATTATTATGTGGCGTGGTGAACCTCTTCTTTGTCTTGTCTGAAGGGGATTCTATATGTTTCCTGCACCTGTGTGCCAATTTCTCTTTCTATATTTGGAAAGTTCTCTGATATTACTTCTTTGAAAAAGTTGTTTATTCCATTAGTTTCAACTTCTAATCCCTCTTCTATGCCTATTATTCTTAGATTAGCTCTTTTAAAATTGGCCCAGATCTCATCGATGTCGGATTCATACTGTCGAATTTTTTTTCTAGATTATGTATAATAGATTCATTTTTGGAATAGTCATCTTCTAGGAGTGATATTCTGTTTTCCATGTGGTCTAATCTATTGTTTATAGTTTGTGTTGATGCCTTCACTTCTATTATTGCATCTTTCACATCTTTCACTTCCCTCAAGGCTTCGCTATGATTCCTGCTCAGGGTGTCATATTCTTTGTTTATTTGTTCCTTTATTTCTTTCCAGCTCTCTCTGCATTCTTTCTGGAAGTTTTGTATCATTTCTATTATTAAAGATCTGAATTGTCTTTCTGGTAAGCTCTGCCATTCAGTGTCATTGAGTTCTGTTATTGTGGGGTCGTGTTGACCCATTGTTTCTTTGGTGTTTCTCCTTCTCATGGTTTCCCTGTTCTTAAATTTATAACTTTGCTGCTCTTGCACGCTTTCTCTGAATTTGTAGCTTTCTTATTTTTATTTTGTCTCTGTGAATGGTATCTTGTACTGAGTTGCAATTACTCTGGTATTTCTTCTGCCTGCTCTATTGGTGTCTTTGGTGGGTTTCAGGTGTTGACCTCTAGGATCTTACAAAAGCTAAAAAGCAACCAATCCTCCAAACAAACATACATAAATTGAAGCAATGCAAAGTGAAAACAGAGTAAAAACGGAACAAAACAAAGCAAAAAAAACCCAGAAAACAAGAAACTTCAGCAAGAAGCAAAATAAAAATCCCTGCAAGTTTGTAAGGATAGAACTGGTTTGGCCTATGCAGATCTTTGGGGCAGATTTCTGCTGCTGTGGGCGGCTGACAAGATGGCGGCTGCTACTGCTGCGCGCGCGCCAGCTCCCCCGTTCTCCCTGGTCTGCTCCTTAGATTCCGACCAACTGCCCATTTCTTTACTCACTTTAAGCTGATTTGCTTCTCCTTCCTTTGAGTAGCTGTTCCTGTGGCAGTTTTGATTCAAGCTCTGGAGTGCAGTTATCTCTGCTCCGGCTCTGTGGGGAGAGGTGAGCTGGGATGGCGCTGCATGGGCTTAAGCTGGTCGTTCCACGAGTTCCAGTCTCTGTCAAAGGTGCCTCGAAATGCTGCCTGGCTAGAATGGGGAGTTCAGGAGTCACTCACTCCACCTCTGGCCGGTGGGGTGCAGAGGATTGTTGTATATTTCTTTCTTTGTAGACCCCACACCAGGGGCCAGCTCAATGGCAGCTTCTGCTTGGCAGCGTGGTGCCGGGGCCGCGGAGATGGGCTTCTTTGCTCTCCCTGGTCGGCCTTCCAGGTTCTGCTCAGCTGTGTTCCAGTTTTCACAGTGTTTTTCACCCTTTTGTTGCTTTTTTCTTCGTTCAAAAAGCTGGTTCCACGACTGATTTGAATCGAGCTCACAGCGCCTCTTGAGACGTGTCTCACTCCATCGCCATCTTCCCGGAAGTCCTTTTATTGCTTTTTAGATAAATATATCTTAATAGAATGTTCAATATTTCTATTTAGCCCCAACATATGCATACGTTGTTTTGCTACAGTCATAGACTTTTGCCATTGCTGACCTTTCTTTAAATTTTATTTAGAGGTGAGACTTCTTGACTTATTAATTTTTAATTGACATGTAGAAATTGTTCAAACGTATGAAGAACAGTGTGACATTTCAATACATGTATATAATTTGGAATGATCAGATCACAGTAATTGGTATATAGAATACCTCAAACCTTTATCACTTGTGTTGGGAACACTTAAATTTCTTTCTACCAGCTATTTTTAAATATACAATAATTTGTCAATAATAGGACTAGAGAACTTTAGAAGTTATTCCTTCTACTCAACTGCACACCTGTTCCTGTTACCTTCTCTCCACCCATCCCAAACTCTCCCTGGGATCTGGGAATCACCACTCCATGATCTACTCTGTAAGATTGACTTCTTAGCTTCACATACAAGTCATTATTTTTCTGTGTCTCACTTAATTTCACTTAAAATCATGTCTTCCAGTTCAGAGTTCCCTCCACATCCCTGCCAATGACAGGATTTCATTCTTTTTATGGCAATTGTGCATATGTATCACGTTTTCTACCTACAAACACGCAAGTGATTGGTTCTGTATCTTGCCTATTGCGACTGGTGTGGCAATGAACTTGAGATCACAAGTTGATTTTTGATATGCTGATTTTATTTCCTCTGGCTATTTACCCAGTAGTGGGATAGCTGAGTCATATGGCAGTTCTATTTTTAGTCTTCTGAGTTAACTTCATACTGTTTTCCATAATGGCTATTCCAATTTACCTTCCCACCAACAGTGGGTGACAGTTTCCCTTTATCTGGATCCTTATCATCGTTTGTCCTTTTTCGATAATAGACATCCTAACTGGGGTGAGTGAATCCCTTTCCTGTGATGCCCTTCAAAATGGAGTAGGGAACAAGGGGTAGTGTCACACACCTGTAATCCCAGTACTTAGTAGGCTGAGAGAAGAGGAATGCAGGTTCAAGGCCAGCCTCAGCAATTTACTGAAATCCTCAAAAACATAGTGAGACACTGTTTCAAAATATAAAAATAAAATAGACCCGAGGTAGACTTCCCCTGGGTTCCCATTTCCATTCCCAGTATAACTAACACACACACACACACACACACACACACACACACACATACACGTGGGATAGGTAGGATTGGGTAGCAAGAACCCAGACTCAGGCATAATTTACCACTTACTTGATGTGTAGTCCAAGACAAGTTACTCCTAACTTCTTTCTTCATTTATTATCAGGGTTTCTCAACCTAGGAGGTATTGGCATTTTGGGCCAAATAATTATTTTGGAAACCTGTGTATTGTAAGATATTTAACATTATTCCTAGCCTCTATCCACTGAATACTATTGGCACCTTTCCTTTCAGCAATTGTGATAATAAAAAACATTTCCAGCCAGGCATGGTGGTACACATCTGTAATCTCAGTTTTTGGGAGACTGAAACAGAAGGATTGCAGGTTCAAGAACAGCCTCCTCAACTGAGCTAGATTCTCTGCAACCTAGCAAGGCCATGTTTCCAAATAAAAATAAAATAGGGTTAGGGGTGTAGCTCAGAGGTAGAACACTCCAGGGCTTAATCCCTGTTAACACACACACACATACACACACACACACACACACACACACACACACACACATCCAAACTATGACTATATATTCCTGGGAGGGGGATTGCCACTCTTATAGAGAACTTCTATATTAGACATGGCTATAATAATTCAGATCTTTGGGATTTTTCTTATAATTAGATATTTAACTCATTGAGCATGCTTTGAAGAGTATTAGCACAGAAGAAAAACTATGTAAATAACAGATATTAGCTTTCAGATGTTCATAACCTTCCCTCATTCTAGAGGTATGAGACATCCAAAGCATTTTGCAAGAATTTGCCCCTTGTTTTATTTTAAACTATTTTCTTGTCTGGAGGAATAATCTGGGGTATACAGCATTTATTCATCTAAAATTCTATGATCTCAAGTTGGTTCTGGATTTCTTATTTACATAAGTACTATCCATGGGTTTGAAGTTCCAAGCCACAAGCATGAAATTATTCATAGAATATGGAATAATTTACTCATAAGTAAATAAAGAGGACCCTTACTATAAAGAGAATACCCCACTTCTTGGAGTTAAGGTAGAGAAGTAACTCAGTAAAATGATCACAATTCTAAATTGTTACATTTTGAATGGAAATGTCTCCCAGAGGGTCCTGTGTTGAGGGCTTGGCCTTCAGCGTAGCAATGCTCAGAGGTAGGACTTTGGGGAACTGATTAAATTGTGAAGACTCTGACCTCATCAGTGACCTCATTAATAATTTGATGACATTATTAGGAGGTTGTACACACTATAGGAGGTAGGATCCAGTTGAGAAAGTGGGTCCTTGAGGGCTACATCTATCTAATCCCTGGCCCCTTCCTCTCTCTCTCTGCTTCCCAGTTTCCATGAGTGAGCAGTTCTACTCCACCACATCTTCCCCACGGTGTAACTGAGCCAGCCAACGATGGACTGAAACCTCTAAAACCATGGGCTAAAATGGACTTTCCTCCTTTAAATGCCTGTTCGCAGGTATTTGTCACTCAGGCAAATGTTAACACAAAAGGTAGAAGGACAACCAAAAAGTCTTGAGAATGGAGCATAATATCTGCAAGAGTCATATTTGGTCAGGGAATCTGGCAGTAATTGGAGTGGTTTGGAAAACTTGTTTCACTCTTACAATTAAAAGAGGAGTGATTAGTGTTAAATGACATCAAAGAGCAGCTATATGTCTGAGACCAAGGGAGACCTGCAGAACTCTGACCTAGCCCACCCACTATATTGTGAGAAATAAGAGATCATTTTGTTTTAAGCTAAAAAAAAAAAAAGGTAATGAGCAAAGAAAAATAAGATAAAAAGCAAAATACTGATTAGGGAAATTGAGTGCATTAGAAAAAAGAACAAAGAAGGGAAATTTTAAATATTACTAGAACATTTTCAAAAGCAGTGAAACAGAGGAAGAGAGGCATATTCTCATAGAGAAACCTGCTATGCCTCCACCAAAAGCAGCCAGGTTCAGAATTTCACTGAGAAGCAATGTTTCTATAGCACAGGTGGTCTATCATTAGAGTAACTAGAGGAACATCCCTAGAAGATTAGGACAGTAAAACCAGTGGTTACAGAAATTCCAGATGGAGTTGAGAGGAAAGCACTTAAGATTAATATAGAAGATTCAACATACAATGAGAAGGTATCCTCTATTATCTATATAGTTAGCTATAATATTTCCTGTGTCTTAAGGTAATGTGCCTCAAAATTTATGGAATTGTGACCATAGAAGAAATTGTAATAGAGGTGGCACATCTTTGCTTGGAAGTCAGTCAGGGCAGTGATAGATCTGATCCAAGCCTGAGTGGGAAGTTGATCTAATAGAAAAATACCTACATCTGGGAGATGAACTAGGATGAGATTTAGATAGACAACAGATGCCTTTGGTCTTCTCAGAACTTTCTAAACTATAAGAGGACACAGAATATGTTCTGGTAGAAAAATGTAGAAGAGTACACTGTAAAGATGAATTCCTGGATGAAAAACTAAAGAAAAATTTAAAATATTGCATTGAAATCCACCAAAAAATTCTAGATTCATATATAGTAGGAAAGAAAATGGCCCAGTTTTAGAACATTAAACCATTAGAGGCTCAACTGAGCTGTGTTGAAAGTCCAGAAGAACAACAAAGAGAAATGAAATCATAATTATATCCTGCTATTGATGGCAAAATTGCATTATAAAACACCTTAGCATCCCATATTTCTAGAGTGATAACATCTTGAGCAGAGGTATTGGTTCTCAGTGAGCCGTACATAACCACAACTTTCATTAACATCAATAGCAGCTACAGTTAAGACATCTGCATAAAGTGACTCCATAGTTGGAACAAATGTGAAAGTTGAGGAAGAAAGCATTCAAAGGGGAAATATTTCACCTACCTCATCAATTCCAAAGAAGGAAGTGGAGGAAGCTGCCCTGCTGGTGGAGCCCAGAGCGAATATATCTGTTCTCCAGTGTATATAGTAGGTTAACTCAATCTTGGCTGCATGTTAGAATCGCCTGGGTAGTTGTTAAGAATCCCAATGCTCATATCATTCTGCAGGTGCTCTCTAGGGAAGAGATGCTCATCAGTAGTTTAAAGCTCCCCAGGTAGTTAAAACATATGCCAAAATTGAGAACCACTGTAGCAGAGGCTAAGTGACACCTGGCTGGAAGAAAGTCACTCTCATTGTAGCACTAGATATAGCCCAAGAAAAGGTAGCCAAGGATGAATCAACAATTAAGGGGTTTTGTATGTGAATATGATCAGCAATAAAGATACTTCTTTTAAAGCCTAGGGATTAGAGAAAATTTCTAAGTTCTGTAAGAAGGTGGGGAGGTCTTGAATACCACTTCAGGAGAGAGAAAACTTAGTATGCCTAGGATGTCTCCTCCCCCAATACAAAGTGCCAAAATTGTTGTCTCATAGAGTGAGTCATCCCAATTAAGTTTAAATTCACAGGTTATGAATTCCAGACAACTAGAATACACTAGCATCCAAGACTAAATGCAAGATTTTCTCCATCTTCCCTCACTTAGTGAAATGCCACTCGGTTTCTGCAATGGTCCTTGTTGACACTAAGTGCTGTGTTTCAGAAACATAATTTTGTCTGGGATAACTGCTCTTAAGATGGGAACTAGCATTTTATGAATTTTGTGGCAGTGTGTCTTTTGAAAAGTGCTTCTGAATTGTTTAAAAAGTGAGAAAAAATGGAAATTTTGTGTCACTGTAACAAAACTTTGAGTTCTTAGAGAACCATATGCAATTTACAAAAGAACCAGCTGGGGTACTATTGTCAGCATAAAATAAGAGTATAAATTTGGAGACAGGCATGGTGGTGCATACTTATAATCCCAGTACTTGGGAGACTGAGATAGGAGGATTGCAGGTTCGAGGACAGCCTCAGCAACTAGTGAGACTTTAATCAACCTAGTGAGACCCTGTTTCAAAATAAAAATAAAGTAATGCAAGGCTTGTAACTTAGAGGTAGAATGCCCCCAGATTCAATTCCCAGTACCACACTCACACACAAAAAGAGTATGAATTTGGATTTAAATTATTTAAATTTTAACTCTCAAGGGTTAATTTGGATTTGCATTTAAATTCCTTTGACTTCAATTTGCAAAGGCATTCATTTGAAAACTAGTTTCTCATGAAATGTACAGCAGTTGAGATTTACTTATTTATTTAAAATGTGATGCATTGATCTATCACTAGTATTTGTTCCTGCAGTATTTCTTATAATTTATTTTCTTTTGCTGCAGGGCTCTAAATGTTTAGTTGGGGAATGTTAGAGAAAATTTGGGATGGAAAATAAAATAGTAAGTTTTGGAATTTCAACCTTTATGGGGCATAGGTGTTGTTTTATTGAATTTACAGTTCTGATCTATTCTAAAGCCCTCTGGGAAAAATAGCTATCATCTAACAGTGATTCTAGGAGGATATCAAACAGAGAAATCCTTCGTCTTGAGAACTGAAGATGAGAAATGGGCTCTCCTGATAGTGTCAATTTTCCTCTCCTGAGTCAGCCTTATTCTTGTCTAACCAACCACTTAATGCTTAAATTGGTGAATTAAAAGAATAAAAATATGCTGTATTTTTATTGAAATCCCCAAAGTTTCTATCTGCTCATTGATTCCCATTGGCAATGGTGATTCTGTCTCACCTTGTCACTCACAGCTGTCCTGGCAGTAGGATGGGGTAATACAAAATTCTTGGCTTTAGGTAGGAAGTCTGAATATGTATGTCCTAGACTCTCTTCCCAAACTACATATGGAAGAAAGCCCTCTTTGATCCAGTAAAGCCTGGACTAAAACTGAGTGGGGAAATCTATCAAAGCCCTGGTTTAGAATTGCAAAGATCGCTTGCTCACATTTTAAACCATATTTTTCAATATTGGCTTAATAAAGTTGATATTTTAACTTTTGTATACCTTACTCTTTTTTCTTGTTTCTCAATTGTTTCATAACTAGGGTAGGATAGAGGTTTCTAGTAAGTGGACAATTCAAATACCCCAGACAGTTATAACCTATGAAATGCACCACCTTATCATTAAGTCAGTTTTTCCTGTATTGGAGATCTATGGAAGTTTATGAGATTATTGGCACAATTTGAATGCTTAAGATATTATAAGTAGTGATCCCAGAATGGTGGTGCATGTCTATAATCCCAGTACTTTGGAGACTGAGACAGGAGGATCACAGGTTGAAGGACAGCCTTGGCAATGTAGCAAGACTGTCAGCAACTTACTGAAAACCCTGTTTCAAAAGAAAAAATAAGAAGAGCTAGGGGTGTAGCTTGGAGGCAGAATGTTCCTGGGTTCAATCCCCAGTATAACAAAAAAGATAAGTTTGCACATTAAAGAAAAGTACATCAACACCAAGTGAATAATGGCACTTGAGCTAGGATCTCATAGTACAAAATGATGAACTTTGTAGTTGTGTGGCAAACATCCCACTGATTTTGCTTTTCTTTATGGTCAAAACAAAGCTAAAACTAATGCATTGGAAAATAAACCTATGAAACACTCTTTAATTTTATTAACCATCATGGAAATGCAACTACAATGTAATTTTCACTTTTGCCAAGATAAATCCATCAGAATCAGATTTACTCTCCTGTCTGGGTGTGTGGGATGGAACAGTGTGAGATTTCATCATACTATTCAGTATGGAGAGCAATTTGAAACTGATCAGTTCTTTACTTCTGGAAATTTCCATGTAGTATTTTTAGTCTGCAGTTGACTGTGGATAACTGGAACTATAGAAAGTGAAATTGTGAATAAGGAGAGACTACTGTGAACACTGTGTGTTGTTGAAATGAAAAATCCAGGGTACGCCTACTGTTATTTTAGATGAGGGAGAGCCCGGACTCTCGTGTACTACCTAAGGGAGTATAATTGATACAATCACTTTGTAAAACAGATGGGCTAAGTATATGCACACTTTTGGCCCAGCAATTCCACTCAGATGTACATACATATCTAATACAAATTCTTATAAATATTTACTAAAGTATGTGTTCTAAAGTGTTTGTAGCAGGACTATTCATAATATTTCCTGATTGAAAATAAAGTGTGGCTCATTTCTATAATAGGATTCTATCCTACAATGTGTTCCAGGAATCTACAGCTATACACCTAGCCCATGACTTTCTCACATGTCTATCCTTGAGCAAAAGAAACCACACACAAAATGCGACATAGTATGTAGACCCATGAACCTGAGAGTATTAAACTGGGGAAAATAACTATACATTTGCTAATCAATATAAGTACTTTTGTGGGTGGAAACTAGATGTGAGCGGAATAAATGTTTATAAATTGTTTGGCTTCTTGATCTGAATGCTGTTCATTTTGTGATAATTTATCAAGCTTTATACTTGCGCACTTCTTTCCTTCCTTCTTTCCTTCCTCCTTTTTTTGAGGGGGGAGGGGGGTGGTGCTGGGGATTGAACCCAGGGACATTCTACCTTCTATCTACAGCTCCAGCCCTATTTTATTTCTTATTTTGAAAGAAGGTCTCACTAAATTGCTGAGGGTTTCACTAAATTGCTGGGGCTGGCCTCAAACTTGCAATCCTCCTGTCTCAGCCTCCCAAGTACTAGGACTGCAGCTATGTGCCACCACGCCCAGCTACTTGTGTGCTTTTCTATATGAATATTATACTTCAAAAATATTAGAAAGAAAAAGGAAATTTTACTTTGAAAAAATGATACTCAAGATGAGTTTGGTGGTATGGATCTGTAGTCCCGGTATTTGGGAGGCTGAGATAGGAGGATCACAGGTTAGAGGCTACCCTCAGCAATGTAATAAGACCTTGGTCAATTTAGTGAAACCCTGTTTCAACATAAAAAGGGGGGACTGGTGGTGTAGCTCAGAAGTAGAAGGCCTCCTACAAATAGCAAATTTTTAAGAAGATCTGTCAGTTTCACGTTGTATTACTTGATTATCTAGGGAAAGTCCAGGAGAGCAGATAATAAGTAATTGTACTCTGACTTTTCCCAGAGATGTGTGCTAAGAGGGCCTTCATTCAGCGTCTGTGACAGATTAGGGGCAGAGAGGAAGGGTGGACAGTGTATTCAGATTCTGATTTATAGTAGGACAGTCCTGTGTTTGTAGCTCTTCAGGAAGCACAAAGAATAATGTTAGGCAGAGAAGAATATTGAAGAGTGATTTTGAAATTACCTGACATGCTAGGTCAAACACCAATATGTCATTGGAAGTTGTATACAAGGACAGGAGATTCTGACACTACTACTTTATTTTAAAATCATAAATAAACCGGGCTTGGTGGTACACACCTATAATCCCAGTACTTATGAGGCTGAGACCAAGTTGCTTTGCAACTTTTATTGTATACTGTAGAAGAAGTGTTAGAAATTAAGGAATACTGGCAGTTTGAGTTTTTAAAAAATTTTATTGGCGCATTGTAATCATACATCATGATGAAGTTCGGAGTAATAGAGATATACATGCACACAACACTCCAATTTTTTTTTTAATCATGATTCCCTGGGAATGGAAGCTCTTTTTAACATTTGTTTACAAAACAGGGAGATGGCTACATGAATCTGACCGATTGAGCCAGAATTTTAAGAAAACTGAGCTCAACCACCAGTATCTTGTGCTACTGGGGCCTTCGCTGCCATAACTTCCATTATTGGGGAGTCTTTTGAAGCAGGTTTAAAGCCTGAAGCCAAGGAATGGCAGGCTGAGTTTGAGTGATGTGGCTTAGTCATTATAGGCACTGAGAGGGGCACGTGACCACTCAAGGCCTTTCTGGTTTTCTCACAAAAATATAAGGAAAGGAGGAAAACGAGGCTGTTTTATGAAGTAGATTATTATTGTGTTTGAAGATTTTCCAGACTCTGATCGCTCTACCTGCTCCTATGCTGCCTTTTCAACCTCAAAGTTTTCCATCTTTGTAGTCTTCTCCATCATCTCTCTGCATCTAGATCCAATTTTTACCTGAAAGCTGGTCCAGCTTGCTGCTCAATAACGCAGGGCTCCATCCTCTGGCAATTAACCCATCAAGACTCTCTCACATCCAGAATTCTTCAGTCATCATATAAATATGTCTGATGTTCATATTTTGCAAGATGTTACCATGAGCGAAGGTCTTCTACAACTTACTTTTCTAGGAATACCATCCTAGAAGTAAAAGTCTTCTGTGGGTCTACTTTAATACTAAAAAACAAACAAAACCAAAAACCTGTAGATTAATTAGGAGATAATATGAAGATTTGTTAAGCTTTGTTATCACCTTACAAAGCATTCCTCAACTTTGGCACTTTAATTTATTTGTTTATTTATTTATTTATTTATTTATTTATTTATTTATTTATTGTGATAGTACGGAAAAGAGTAGGAGGGTCCTATGCATTGCAGGATTTTTTTTTTTCTTGTTTATTTTGTTGTTGTTGTTGTTGTTGCTTTCGTGGTACTGGGGATTGAACCCAGGTGCATTCTACCTCTGAGTACATCCCCAGCCCTTTTTATTTTTTGTTTTAAAGCAGGTTCTGTCTAGCTTTGCTGAGTCTCACTATGTTGCTGAGGCTGTCCTTGAACTTGGATCTTCTTGTCTCAGCCTCCCAAGCACTAGGATTGTAGACATATGCCACCATGCTTGGCTGCATTGTATGATTTCTATCAGCATCTCTGGCTTCTACTCACCAGAGGCCAGGAGCAACCTCTCCCTACCATTGTGACAAAAATGTCTCTAGACAGTGGCATAAACAAACTTGGTATACAACTGCCCAGTTTCTTTCTGCATTTATTTTTCTTACACATTATTTAGCAAAAGGTATAAGGTATATACCTTAGTTAGCAGAAATGGATAGAAAAGAGCTTTAGTTCATTTGTGAGCCTGGTTTTAATTTTAAAGGGGTTATTTCTTTTTTTTTTTCTTTTTGTGAGAGAAACAAATTTCAGCATTTCATTAAAGAGAGCTCCAAATTAAAGCAGTCATTTCAAATGATTTCTTCACACCAGGACACAGGACAGAATTAGAAAACATTGCAATGTTTCCACCCAAACAAATACCCAAGTGTCCTGCAAGTCCTCCCCTTCTCCCTCAGTAAGTTGGAAGGACCTGGCAGAGGAGGCAGGCTGAGGTCATACCACCCAGCATATGTATAGTAGCCTGTGGCCACAAGGACAGCTTCAACAACCGCAATGAGAAGAGCCTGGGCCAAAGGTGTCCCAAATGTCCATCTTGTACTTGGCACAGAATTTTGTTTTTAAATGCCAAAAACTCACGGAGGATGGATTTCTTTAGTTTGGAATCCATCTGCCACTCTTCACTATCTCCAATTTTTTATTATAAGGACAGATTTATATTGTAGCATTATCTGTCTTCATTCCAACATCGGGATAAGCAATCTGGTGTGAAAACAAGGTCACCCCAGACCATTGCTAATGGCAGCTTTCGTTTATAGCCAGATTTTTTTAAAAAATAAAATAGAATAGCCTATGAAGCCAACATCACATTAATACCAAAGCCAAATAAAGACAGCTCAAGAAAAGAAAACTATAGGCCTATATCACTGATGAATTTAGATGCAAAACTGCTAAACAAAATACTAGCAATGCCCATTCAAAACCACATCAAGAAAAGTATACACCATGACCAAGTTGGTTTCATCCCAGGGATGCAAGGCTGGTTCAACATCCGAAAAACAATCCATGTAATTCACCACATAAGCAGAATCAAAGACAAAAATCACATGATATTCTCAATTGATGCTGAAAAAGCATTTGATAAGATCCAAAATCCATTCATGCTAAAAACACTTCAGAGAATCGAAATAGAAGGAACATACCTCAACATCATAAAGGCAATATACAATAAGCCCACGGCCAATATCATATTAAATGGAGAGAAACTGCAAGAGTTCCCACTAAAAACAGGAACAAGGCAAGGATGTCCATTATCACCTCTTCTGTTCAATACAGTACTTGAGACTCTAGGCATAGCAATAAGGCAAGAGAAGGAAATCAAAGGGGTAAAGATAGGGAAAGAAGAACCAAAATTATCCCTTTTTGCAGACGACATGATATTATACATAGAAGACCCAATAAACTCAACCAAAAAACTCATAGAACTGATCAACAAATTCAGCAAAGTGTCTGGATACAAAATCAATCTTAAAAAATCAGAAGCTTTCTTGTATGCCAATGATAAACCCACTGAAAAAGAAATCCAGAAAACAGTTCCACTCACAATAGCACCCCGAAAAATAAAATACTTAGGGATAAACCTAACCAAGGAGGTAAAGGACCTCTATAAGGAAAACTACAAAAAGTTGAAGAAAGAAATCAATGAAGACCTTAGAAGATGGAAGGATCTACCATGCTCTTGGATAGGCAGAATAAATATCAAAATGGCCATCCTCCCCAAACTGATCTACAGATTCAATGCAATACCCATGAAATTACCAAGGGTGCTCCTCATGGAAATAGAAAAATCAGCCCTTAAATTCATCTGGAAAAACAAAAAGCCCAGGATAGCCAAAGTAGTTCTTAGCAATAAGAACCATGCAGGAGGTATCACAATACCTGACTTCAAACTCTACTACAAAGCCACAGTAATAAAAACAGCTTGGTATTGGCACAAAAACAGACACACAGAACAATGGAGCAGAATAGAAGACTCAGAAACAGACCCACAGACTTACAGTCAACTGATTTTTGACAAAGGAGCCAAAAATATACACTGGAAAAAAGATAGCCTCTTTAACAAATGGTGTTGGCAAAACTGGTTAACCATATGCAGGAAACTGGAAATAAACCCCACTTTCTCACCCTGCACAAGAGTCAACTCAAGGTGGA
>PVLC010006021.1:0-10000 GCA_004027655.1 Graphiurus murinus
GTCAATGTACAGTGGCTTGTGCATCTCACTCCCAGATGTTGGAGTCACCAAATGACTTTACCAGAACTCTGTTTGACATCTTTTCAAGTGAAGTAAAAATTAAGATTATCTGCCCAATTTCATTTTTACCTATTTCCTTTTAGTAGTGGTTGGGTTTCACTTTGGCTTAATTCTCTTTAATGAATACCTTTTAGCTTCCTTAATTAATAATTCTTCAAGTATGAGTAAACCTGGACTAATTACTAATTACCAAAGAAGTTCCTCATAATCCATAACACCTCTGAGATTTCCATTATAATTGACATGATGAACTCTGATAGGAAAAGATGTGCCACTTACCAAAATTAAACTTCCTCTTTTTTCACTAATTATCTTTAGAATGGTATGTAAATAAGGAAAATGTGGAATACCTAGTTTTCATACTTTAAAAACACATCTGGAACTATTTGAACTAACAAAGTAAAATAAGTGCCAAGGCAGATTATGCCATACCTTTTCTTTTTACTTAAAAAAAAAAAAGAAAGGAAATGGAAAACATACCACTTTTAGAAAGCCCTGACAATGAATTGGATATTGAAATGGTATCGGTAATGTATTTATATATGCCACATTTTCATTCTTGCCTCAGTCATCTTTGTTACATATGTGTTGGATATTTGCCAAGTGAGAAATGTTACCACATAGAGAAGATCGTCTTGTTTATAAGTAGTGTGAATCATTATGGTAGAAGTAAAGTCAGCTCTTTTTGATTATACTTACCTTTCTTGCCTGATCAAATAGATCTTATCTTTTCCTTTTTCCCCCTTTTCCCTCCTCCTCTGCCTCTCTTCCCTCCCTCCTTCTCCCCCTCCTTCTATTCCACCTCCTTTTAATTTTTTTTTTTTTTTACCATTTTGTGTCAGTCTTTCAATAAATGTTTGATTTTCCCTCCAGCAACCAAAAAAGTAGAAGTTACTTACCAGAAAAGTATAATTTTCATGAACTTAAAAAATTACATAAGATATACTATAACTTAATATTGGTTTTACCATATCCTCTAATTTTAAATGGAGTGAAATGCTTCTGTGGTTAAATCATACCTCTTGTGCTGTTTGCTATAAAAAGTTTCAAGAATATATATTTCAAAAAATTTTTTTCAAATAATCCAAAACAAATGCACCAGATCTCAGCATACTTGAAACATATTTTCCAAATTTATCTGAAATCTCTCTGCTCCAGAGGGTTTTTGTGTGTGTGTATGGGTTAGACCTGGCCGGTGAGTTCACCATCTATCCCCATCCTGGATTGATTGCACCAAACAAGACAGAATGAGCTACATATGGTCCCACTTTGTGTCAGTTTGTAGGACCTCTGGGTTGGAACTCCATTTGATCAGAGTGAAGCCAACCATCGCAGAAATTTGGTTAATGTCAAAATCCTAAATATACATACATGTAAATATATCCTGGTTAGAATTTCTGTATTCCTGCTTGGAGTAGTGGTGTTTTGCTCTGTATTGATTCGAAAGCTATTGTTCTGAAAATACTGATGACATTTTAATATTAAGAAGAAATCACCTACTGATGTTGATTCCTGGATAGGAATCAGGTTACAAATGTGGACCAAGACTGGTATTCAGAATACTTTCAAATCAAAATTATGAAGACAGAAATATAAGGATTGACCCACTGTCAACTTTATAGATCGACATTCCTCTTTCTTAGTGTGGTTTTTCAAAAGAAAAAAGACGACTGTGTTGGATACATGTTTTTAAGTTTAGGATTGGCCCCCTACCTACGTGAAGGCGAGTTGGTGGTCTTTGCCCACTGAGGTTGAGCTTCAGCTGCTGGGGTGAACAAAGCCTGGAGGGCAGCTCTCCCCTGCAGACTCCTTTCTCCTTTTT
Organism: Graphiurus murinus; assembly: GCA_004027655.1. NCBI lineage: Eukaryota > Metazoa > Chordata > Mammalia > Rodentia > Gliridae > Graphiurus > Graphiurus murinus. The sequence continues at coordinate 1,883 of PVLC010006021.1, forward strand.
TTGTTCTTTTCCTTCTTTTCTTCTCTTTCCTTCTCCTGCTTTATTTATTTTTTCATTACTCCCACTTCCCCTTCCCCCTCCCTCTTCCTTTCTGTCTGTACAACCACGTGCTTCACGTCTGTGTATCTGGACTGCCTTGCTAACAGTTCCATGTGAGTGTTAGCAGAATGAAAGCCAGATGGACCAGCAGTTCCCACTGTTATCTCCCAGCCGTCTCTGGCAAGCCTCCCTCTCTCCCTCCTTTCTTGGCATGACAGAAATATTTGCCTTTATTTAGGGAGACTTGTATTTGCTGCTGTACCTCTTCCCTCAGCTGCAACATAAGCGGAAAGCTATTTATTCCCTTGTTGCTGAGGTTGGTTGAGGTGAGTAGAATGTGCAATGAATTTATTGAAGAAGCAGTTTTAAGCCTGCCTAACTTCTGTATTTTTCTCGAATAAGTGACTTACTGTGCTGGTTGTTGAATGCTCTACAATAACAATACAAAGACAAGTTTTTGTTTGTTTGTTTGGGTTTTTTTTTTTGCAGTACTAGGGATTGAACTCAGGGGCATTCTACCTCCGAGTTATACCCCCAGCCCTATCTTTTATTCTTTATTTTGAAACAGGGTCTCACTAAGTTGCAGACTAGGTAGCTGAGGCTGGCAGTGAACCCGGATCCTCTGGTCTCAGCCTCCCAAATGCTGGGATTACAAGCCTGCACCATCACGCCTGGCTAAGTTTTTAACAATAAGATCAAGGGAGAAAAGCTCTCCGCATGTGTCTCTACTGTCATTTCGCCCAGGACATTTTTATTGACTTTAGGGACAGTCATTGTTGTTTAACCAGCAGTAATGATAGAGACCTCGATCCTGTTAACTACATTATGATGCAAAATAAACTTATGAGAATGATTATTTCTATTCTTTTATTATATCTTCCCTTCAGTTTTTAAAATGTTATATGTTAGTGCCATTCAAGTCTAAGGAAATTACTTGGAACAAAGATGAAGTAGATTTGGAATTGTAATAGGAGTAATTTGGGCTTGTTTTCTTTTAATAACTGACTTTTGTGTAATTTTGAGGAATTTTTTACTGTAGTTACTATAATATTTTAAAAAGTCTTTTCTTTTTTAATAGCTTGTTACTTTACTTTTCTGAAAATTTAAGTACTATGTATTTGTGAATAAAACTGAGCCGGGCGTGGTGGCGCACGCTTGTAATCTCAGCATTTGGGAAGCTGAGACCGGAGGATCCGGATTCGCGGCCAGCCTCAGCTACTTAGTGAGGCACTCCACAACTTAGTGAGACCTGGTTTCAAAATAAAGAATAAAAATAGGGCTGGGGGTGTAGCTCGGAGGTAGAATGCCCCTGAGTTCAATCCCCAGTACCACAAAAAACAAAAACAAAAACAAAAAAACTACAGATTACCCCCCAAACATTTTTGGTGTGCATGGATACAAATGTTCATTAAAAACTGGGTCTACAGAAGCAACAGCAAAACCTATTTAATTTTTACTAAGATCAATTGCTTTGGTAAGCAGATTAGATTCAGAAAAACAGTTCAGAATTTATAAGAGAAAACAGTTCTATGTTATAAATGCTTTATTAGTGAGTAATCAGGAAATTTCTCTATATCTATCCCATACTTATAAAGCATAATAGGAGTGTCTTTAGTTTTTATTCTCAGTTTGGGACTTATACATTCTGACTTGAAGATTATTAATTCGAGGATTGGTCTCATGTTTTTTGAATGATAGGCCATAGATGTAGACATTGTAAGTAAATAATAGCTTAACTCCATTGTGAAGTGCATAGCATTTGTATGGTGGTGAATTTTAAAACAGGGCAGATAAAATTGAAGGGAGAGCTCTGTCTGGGAGACATAACCTGTTTCCTCTAATAGGCCAGAAAACTAGACATGGCAAGGGGATGGCAGGTGTTACAGAAATTCATCGCTAAGAGCCAGCTCCTGCCAGTATCTCACCTGCATAACAGACTTCAGATTCTGTTACTTCTGAGCTGTCATGAGGGGCTCATTATCATCCTTCTTCCTCATCTATTTTCTGCTTCTTGTTAATGTGGGCTTCAGCTTTGAGAGAAGTTGTGTTGTTGCATATAACACCAAGGTAGCATCTGTCCAAGCCAGAAATAACAATAGGATCTAATATAACCTAGTTACAAATGAGGTCCTGCCATCTGTGCTACACCTTCTTAAGTGGGGTTTGGATGATAAAATCCTGAGTTAAACTTCCATATATAAGCATATTTTATTGATAGAAGATGTTGAATTTCTTCTGTTCACTTAAAAAAAAAACACTCAAAAAATGGAGGTGTTTAGTAGTAAAATAACCTGTTCCTGGTGGCATTCTCCAGATCGTACTGAGAAGCACTCCACAATGCCAGACTCACCCGTGGATGTGAAGACGCAATCTAGGCTGACTCCTCCAACGATGCCCCCTCCCCCAACCACTCAAGGAGCTCCAAGAACCAGCTCGTTTACACCAACGACATGTAAGCGGTCATTTCTCCATTTCCTGTTTTTGTTTTGATGTTTAGATTCAATTTTTTTTTTGCACATAATCAAGGAGAAAGATTCAGCATCAATGCATTATGCAGAAATGAATAAAAATCATTACTTTCTTAGTGAGTAGATATTGAACACAGGCAAAAGTATCATATCTTAGGTATAATTGGTATAACTGCCAATACTTGCCTTCCTTTTCATTATTGTCTTAAAGTGGTAGTCTGCTATGATCTTAGCAAATGAGAAATAATGCATTTGGGCTGTAACTCTGGTTGTTACCACTGTAAATTTTAATTTTCCTTAATGTGGATCTCTTTAGTTTGAGTCAGAAAAACTGGGAGGTATGTTTAATTATTTCTAGGTTACTTCCTATCTCCGAATAATTACTTCCACTATTTCACATGATTACAATTAATGTTAAAAATCTAAATTCTCCAAGTTAAAAAGACATTACTCTTACCCAGTAGCCTCCTACAGAAACCTTTCTGAAATTGGTGTCATCTTCCTTGTCTTAACCTGTCAGGCTTTTATTAGTCTGCTATTCCAGTCCTACTTGGCTCAAATCCTGTGTTATGAGTCAATGGAGTGTGTTGCTTGCTGTACCATCCAGGACAGGAACAGAACATTCTGACAGAAGAACAACTTTCTTTTCTTCCCTGTATATTCCAAAAGGAATAGTGGACAGACAGCTTTGTTTCAATCCATCTCAAAGTTCTGGTGAAAATTGTCATCGAGGATTTGTGAAACTAATAAATGTTATCTGTTACAGATAATATTATTTACAGACCATGTGCTATGAAATACATATGAATGAACAATAACAGGCAAAAATAGACCCAGGGGACAATAAGAGATCAGCAAAATACATATCCTAAGCTTTTTATGTAGTGTTGGGTTGCCATTTAAAAGACCTTTCCAATGTGTAAGGGACAGAAGACTGTGACGTGCCAAGTTGTAACCCTGTCATCTTATATTTGGCTTGTTGTTGCCCAAAGTCAAAGTGATAGCCATATGTCTCCTGTGAGATGGCTGGTGAGCTATCATGTCTTGACACGTTATGCTGGAACTCATTTGGCATAAGAGAACCATGTTATTATCTTGAAGTGAAACTTTTAAGAATAACGGGGGTCCTTAAAACTTCCTCAAACCATTGCTGGAGATAGTCACAATTATATTTTAAAATAAGCTTGATAAAACATCAATTTGTTAAATTAATTGGATTATCACGACATGATCAACATTGTCTTTAGTAAGGAATATACAAAATTTTCTAGCCTAGTTCTTTTGGATTATCTTCTTGATATTCAAATAAATTATATTGAAAATACATTTACTGGAGCCGGGTGTGGTGGCGCACACTTGTAATCCCAGCATTCGGGAGGCTGAGACCAGAGGATCCAGGTTCGCAGCCAGCCTCAGCTACCTAGTGAGGCACTCCGCAACTTAGTGAGACTCGGTTTCAAAATAAAGAATAAAAAATAGGGCTGAGGGTATGGCTCGGAGGTAGAATGCCCCTGAGTTCAATCCCCAGTACCGTAAAAAAAAAAAAAAAAAAAAAAGAAAATACATTTACTGAATTACTACCAATCCATGGTCTTGGTTAGATTGAGGTGTCCCCTTTCAATTTCTTGAAATAACTCCCTGATAAATACCATATCCATTTGGGCTTCTTACATAAAATTTGCATTTTCCCTAAATAAGTGGTTTGGAAATATGAGGGGGAGAAAATAGCCTTCTAATTGGGTGGTATAAGGTTAAAACTTGAAAGTCTATTTCTATAAACACAGCTGTCAGTTGTGTGTACAAAACATGATTAAAAATGTTCAGTGATAAATTTAGTCTCCACCAAATGTACACTTTCTCTAGGGGAGCAGTTTCGGAAGGAATAGTCCTGTTATATTGATGAAAGCTTGTGACAAAAGGCTGACATCCAAAGCTGTTTGTTCTATGTTTGAAACATTTCAGGTGGTTGGCATATGTGCACATGGGAGGCAGAGCTGGCCCTGTGTCGCAGCAGACTTCATTTATTATATCGGCTTCTGTGCAGAGTGCCATCCCCAGGGTGAAGCGTAGACCCATTTAGTGAGAGGACCTGAGTCTGGTGATCTTACGAAGTCCAAGCATTTTACAAAAATGTCTCAGCATTTTTGAAATTATGAAACCACAAGATGTGAAGAGAAGGACACTTGATAGCAAATATCCCTGTGCCTGTTCTCTGAGTTTATTCTTTCCTTCTGATTTTGTGCCCTTGACAGTAACTAATGGCACAAGCCATTCGCCTACGGCCTTGAATGGTGCCCCCTCGCCGCCCAATGGCTTTAGCAACGGGCCTTCCTCCTCCTCCTCCTCTTCTCTGGCTAATCAACAGCTGCCCCCAGCCTGTGGTGCCAGGCAACTCAGTAAGCTGAAACGGTTCCTTACCACTCTGCAGCAGTTTGGCAATGACATCTCGCCAGAGATTGGAGAAAGAGTCCGCACTCTCGTGCTAGGACTGGTGGTAAGCATGCAGAACTCGACCTGGTTTTCTGGGGTAAGGGAAGAGGGTGTGTGGGGAATTCAGAAATTTAGTTTCTACATCTGGAGATTGTGTGCAAGTCTGATTAATTCTGCAGTGACATATTTTCCAATTCTGCATGATGTATTGACACCCTCCCCACACCATGGTTTTTTTGAATATTTGACAAAAAGAGATATAACTATACACATTAATTATCTTGGCCATAAGTACATGTGTGTATGTGTATATATGCATGTATTTATATGTGCATATATACAAGTTTGTATGTGTATTTCAATAAACTCTTCTTGCATAGTTAATGACTTTCACCAATGACTAAATGGTTTTGTTATGTTAATGACTCATTCTAATTGGGTGCTCATTTTAACTCAGTTGCTTTGAGGGATCTTTATTATTGGCGTAGATGAACAAGAATTTTTAACAAGTTACACATTCTTCTTTTATGTATCTTCATTTTTAAGGCTTAATAACCTATAAAAATACTTATATGTAGTAAAATATATGTAAAATTTGCCATCTTAACCATTTTTAACTGTGCTACTCAGTGGTGTGACAAAATTGCACTGTACAGCTGTCACCATGATCCATCTCCCAGAACTCTTCCATTACTCCCGGCTGAAACTATACTACCCATAAAATAGTAACTCCTCATTTTTTTTCACCTAACCCTCAGTAGCCTTTGTTTACTTTTTCTTTTATTAAATAAATCTTTAGATAGAATTACTTGAACTATTAGTTTGGGCATGGAATTGGCACTCTATATATTCTGTACACACTAGAAATGAGAATTTTTGTCTTTTTTTTTTTTTGCCTTCTAAGCCACTTTTATATTTATTGTGATTTTCTACCCAAATTGAAGATTCTCTAGTACTTAAACTATTTTTTTTTCATGAAGTAGATTTTTATTACATGTACCTCAAACGAGCAAAGCAGTACCAACAGGCATGCTTGAAGTCACTGTAGCCTTCATGATAGAGATTTTGCAATTTAAATTTGAACCACTACCTGCCTCTTCTTCCCACTTCCAAAACAAAACTTTTTGTATTTCCAACAATCTTAAAGTCTCACCTTTTAAACCTCCTGGATAGGAACTTGATTTCGACATACAGATATCAGTATACTTTAGGTAGTTTGTCAGTCAGTCATCCTTTTATTTGTTCTTGAGTTTTAAGTAGACTAAAGAATCACAAAGCAAACCCAAAGCAATAATTGTATCAAATAAATGGTACTGTATTAGTAAAAAATGATTTTTTGAAAAATTGCCTTATAAGTTATACACACACACACACAAACACACACACACACACACTTTTTTTTTTTTTTTTTTTTTTTTTGTGGTACTGGGGATTGAACCCAGGGGCATTCTACCTCTGGGCTATACTCCAAGCCCTATATTTTATTCTTTATTTTGAAACAGGGTCTCAGTTGTGGAGGGCCTTACTAAGTAGCTGAGATTGGCCAGGGACCTGCAATTCTCCTGTCTCAGCCTCCCAAGTGCTGAGATTACAAGCATCTGCCACCACACACAGCTTTTAATATTTTCTGTATTAAAAGTTATTATATAACTTAAAACTTGGTAGCCTTAGGTAGATTTCTCAACATAGTGTTTTTTTTGTTTTTTTTCTCAGTACTGAGGATTGAACCCAGGGCATTCTACCTACGAGCTACACCCCCAGTCTTATGTTTTATTCTTTATATTGAAACAGGTTCTCACTGAGTTGCAGAGGGTCTCACTAAGTAGCTGAGGCTGGCCGTGAACTGCGATTCTCCTGTCTCAGCTTCCCAAGTGTTGGGATTACAAGTGTGTACCACCATGCCTAGCCCTTTAAGTGATATTTTTTGAGTGAAATATGTTTTGAAAATATGTTTACTTAAAAACTTTATAGAGAAAAGTTAGGAGAAGTCATTAATGATGCTTTACATATAATAGACAATGAATATTTATTAAATGACTGAATAGAAAATATACCTTTGTTTTAAGCATTTGTATATAGGGCATTTTGATTCTTTTTTTCCACTAGAAGTTGAAACCAGGGGCATTTTCCCTCTAAGCTACACCCCCAGCCCTATTTTATTTATTTTTGAAACAGGGTCTCACTGAGTTGCTAAGGGCCTAGCTAAGTTGATTAAGCTAGCCGCAAACCTGTGATCCTCCTGTCTCAGCCTCCCAAGTACTAAGATTATAGGTATGTGCCACCACACCTGGCTTACTCTGACTCATGGAGCAACCCTTAGAAAGGGTGATTTTTATACGCATTTTACACAGGGGGAAACTGAACTATACAGATGTTAAGTGAAATACGAGGCTACCCAATTGGTAGTGACAGGCCTGTGATCTGGACTTAGGTACCAAATAATAATGAGTCACAGGATGATGTTATTTAGGGGGAGTTAAGAAAAGTGTTAGGCACCGTTCTTTAGAAAATGAGTCCTAGAAACCAAATGATAGAATAAAAAAATTGACTTCCTAACCAGGAAATTGGCCATTTATTCACAGTATTATGTGAAGATGTTTTGAGTTTGAGAACTCAAACTTAAAACTTAAAAATAAGTGCCTCCATACTTTGTCATGAAGGAAATGAATCTGTATAAAAAAGTGGGTGAAGCTGTGATCTAATGATGATTAATCACAAATACCCAAATTTTGCTAGTCAGAATAATTGAAGGGAATGAAGAAGTTGACACTGAAGTTAAAGTTGTGATTTTGCCTAGGGATAACCTGTACAATAGGTTGGTTGTCTATTAAGTAGCTGCTTTTATTAGCACTCACTACCCATTGGAGGATGCAAATCCCAAGTATTTGGGGCATGTTTATTTACACAGGGTAGGTTAAGAGTGGATTTGGGTTATTTTGCTCAGTCTCTTTTGGGTTGAGCAATATACTTTGCCTCTGGGATAAATGGAATGTCTTTGAGGACTGGGGAGTTTTTTTCATCCTCTGCAAAATATCAGTGACTCAGAGAAGACTCAAACCTTTTCTTTGGCTTTAGTAGCATAGCATACTACCCAGTTTGCTGTTTCTCCCTGAGTCAAGATGCTTTTGCAGACAGAGTTTAAGATGGAAATATGAGAGGAGGAAGAAGAGTATATGTTTCC